>KV429032.1:0-171885 GCA_001632345.1 Daedalea quercina L-15889 | reverse complement strand
ATAATGCTCTGGCCGGCGTTTGGGAGCGACGCTGCTCCAGATTGTGGGTCGCGAGCGACCCGGTCTTCGCTGGTGCGGTTGCCTGCCGCCCGCACCGTCGAGCTATCGACGCGAGGGGTGGTTGCAGCCTGTTGGACTCGCAGGTGGGGGGGGATGGGGTCGGCAGACCCCTTGGAAGTGGATGGAGCCATGAGCGTCAAATCGAGATGGTGGTGGTACGAGTGAAAGGAGCGACGACGGCCCGCGCATCCTCGCATCCTCTCGACGGGACTTTCCTGTGAGCAGCATACTTTAAGACTGTATTCCTTCACCCCAGTAATACACCTACTTGCTTTTCTTCCTTTACCATTGAAAGGCTCTGCTGTGGCACTCAATGAACTGCAGCCATTATTACATAGCAGAATCCCGCTGATTCGTGCTAGGTAGTACTAGACTTCGTTACTTGAACTCTACGCCAGTACAAATCTTTGAGAGGACGATTTCTTCTTCCACAGCAAATGATTCGGCGAATCGGGTAGTCTGGCTCGACTTGTCCACCTTCTCAAGCACGGAAAGTTATCCAACAGGAAGAACCCAGATGCTAACTTCAGACTCGCGTCCAGTGCTGCAAATAGACGGCATATATTAGGCACAACTGCGCCAGATTAGGCTTTTACGTACCAGGCCTGCAGGCTGAATAGCGTGTTTCGCAGTGTTTCTGACAGTGACGTGACGAGTACCTACAAGACGACTGTGCTCCGAGTCTTCGTCTTCACCATCTCTCTACCTGCATCGATATCAACTCGGACCCCAGCAGGTCACCTCAGCCCTGCATGTTGCAGCTACGCTACCAATCGTCTCTTATTTCAGGTGTCTCTCCTTCAGTGTCGACTGATTCACCCAGGTTAAGCAATAGCCAAGGAGAACGATATGGGTGTGGCGATAGCGGTGCCCATGCAGTATACGAATATGAAGTTGAGCTTGTTGAATGAGGTGTGTATCGAATTGCATCAATTTGCCAGGTTGGTACCCTTGACTTCGTTTTTGTGCAGCTATGTTGCCCACCACATTGAGAAGCCCTTGGATGTCCTCGCATTGTCGCAATGAGCTGGATACTGCAGTCCTGCTGCAGTGTGAGTCTGACTGCTACGAGGTAAGCTCGAGGAGATGAATTGATCGAGAAAGGCAAGTGCACGTGGCTTGGCATGAGGCCGCGGTGTGCCCTGACGTGAGGGCGCAGTGGCGGACGAGTTCCACAGCTAAACACGACGATAGGGCGAAGCTATGGCACGCAGCTTTGCTGCATGTTACTACTCCCATGGCACAGACTTCACCTCCTGCTCAGCTTTCTAAGCAGCCAGCTCCGAATATTCCAAATGCGAACAGCCCTCCCGTCGTTGCTCAGTTCACGCCGCGCAAGGAATTCATACGCGATCAACGAGTCATTTCTTCCTTCGCCCTACTCGCATTGTCTGGTGCAAATCTTGTCCGACTCTATAGCTTTCCTGGACCCGTCATATCCGCTCTCCGCCGCCTCTTTGATCAGCAGGATCTAATCGTGAGCGTCCGCGAGCATGCCCACAAGCACTTTTTCGAATTCACGCTTGACCGGAGACCGTGGGCGAGCCCGAAGAGCGTTGAGTCCGAGAAGCTCATTGTCGCCATCCTGAGCGCGGTCTTCCAGTGCGGTTACTCCTTTCTATCTACCATTGACTATGCCCGGGAGCCAGATGATCGCGTCGCTATCGCTTTCTCGAAGCCCGTAGCTGTGTCCGCTCCGTCTGCCGTAGGGCCGCTTGCGTCTTCATCCGCAGTCGCCCTTCCCCAGCCTTCCCGCATTCCGTTCGCTATCTCCTTTGTCTCGCCAAGCATTTTGCGCGTGGTGGACCCACCATTAGCCTCTACACCAGCCATAATTCAGGCCGTGAGAGGCTCCTGGCCTTTGGGTGTGGTCTCGGAGAAGAAGCTCGGCGACGCTACTTACCAGTTCAAGCTGAAAGGGTACAAATGTGAGTATATTCTCTTATCATATCCGAATAAAACGCTGAAAGCATGGCACGTCAAGTCTTCCAAGAGGACAACTACGCGGCAGACTCATTACACCAAATTTTAACCCTGCTATCTACTCTGGATAGCCATACGTTCACTCTCCTAACTGCACTCACTCTGACCAACAGATCACGCAAACAAGATCTGTGGATTTTTACCGGACCCGCGGACGGTTCGCAGCCCCCAGAGTCGGCTCAATCCAGCCCTGCTGGATCCAGCATGGAGCTAAAGGGGGAGAGCAGCCCATATACTGCTCAGACATCGAACGAGAAGCTCGCACCCATTGCATCGACGTCTCGGCTGAGCACGATGCCTGTGGTCTCTTCGCCTTTGAACCCAGCAGTCGCGAAGGTGCTAGGGAACACCTTGCGAAAGGTGTCGCCGAAGGTCAATATCCCGCTAGCCTTTATGGACGATGTCGATAGCGCTGCCAATTCGCCCGTGGAGAACAAGCAACATCCCTTCTCGAGCAGTATGGGCAGTGTGGACATGACTGGCATTGGCTCGGGTCGTGGCAAGGGCGGGGAGCGTCTGTCGCGGTCGCCCGACATACTCTACATGACCGCTGGCGTGCACGGAAATGCGTATACTCCGGGTCATCGAGACGAGCTCAATGCATGGAACGCAACCGGCCATACTACACCTGCTGTGCAGGGGCCACCAACACTTCCCTATCCCGCGTTCGTCCAGGAACCCGACGCCCCGCACTCTCCACCACCCCAAGATGCTGTTCCTGCATTGTCGCATTCGAGAAACGCGTCTGTAGACAATCCGCCTGGGCCAGCCCCTCCCACTACACCCCCATCGTACCTTACCGATTCTGCCTCGCCGCCTCACACTACTCCGCAAGTGCAGTCACCTGTGCCGACGCAGGCCTCACGTCAGGATTACTTTGGCGGTGGGACCTCCTCTGCAGACCGCAGCCAGGACAGCGTGCGGCGTGGCAAGGACGGTTCGCCTCGCGACGTTGCGCCAGACACGCCTCGAACGCCTACGCCGCCACTCCTCCCGTCTGCCGTCTTCCGTGACTCTGCACTTTCTATCACCACTGGTAGGACTTCTTATGAAATTCCAATTCAGTGGACTGGTAGAGACCCGGAGCCAGGGCGGACGACGCTGGCGTGGATTAAGGAGGAGGATGAAGGCAAGCTTCGGCAAGGTACCCCGGAAGCCAAGGAGCGCCCATATGAACAACAGCCAGAGTCTGGAGTGGGAAGAATTCGTGCAGGCCCCATGCCTACAGGCGCCTGGTCCCCAGCTCCAAGGGACGAGCGGTCGCATGACGTCGTCATATCCATGTTGCCTCCTACTATCAGGGAGCAGCCCAGTCAAGAGCACGACGAACGCGGTCACTTCACCAGCAGAGGAATGAGCAAGCCAGCAGGAGCAGGAGCAGAGTCCGTTACGCGGGAGACGTCCAGATCACCGGAATCAACGACGAGTGGCGGGCAGAATACCGCGGCGTCGGCACAGAGGAAACGACGGAGCCCGACCCGCCGTGACACCGATGGGTGGGTCTTGGTCAACATCGAGAGGGGAGATCGGAGGGACAAGACATCGTCGACAGGTCGACAGACCCAGAGTGTCTCCCCTACACGACGCACCAAGTCACCCAACCTTGGACCACCCACGAACCGTCCCACGCCCCATAAGCGAAGCAGTTCTGACTCTCGCGTTCAACACTCGTCACAGACCCAGGGGGGCGCACCAATGTCTAACATGTCACCTGCAGCCAAGGCGATCGTCATTATCGATGCAGTCGGAGCGAAGGAGAGGGAGGCAGAGAAGTCGTCGAACTCTGGATTTAAGAAGATATTCTCCAAGAACCGCGACAAAGGTGAGTTGGAACGCCGATCCTGACATGACATCGTATTGACCGCACTTTGATCGAACAGGCTCCAAGGGATGACGAGATGAAGGTCGGACATGATCTGTGCTGTGTTACGTTCGCGGATAGCTGCTATATTTATTCGATAGACAGGTGAGTGCTCGCTGCCAGAGCCCGGTTGTTATTAACGAGTGCTCAGATATAGGATCATGACCCGGATTTGATTCCTTGCGAACGGACGCTATACCTCTGTTGTATCGCAATCCCCTATCCTGAACTTGTAATGTTAAGATGCTAGTCAGAGCACCACGACGCTTGGTTAGCAGGTATTGTAGATCCTACCGTGTGTGAACGAACTCGAGAAATATATGCTTCACCTCGTAACATTGTGCTACTACTCACGTGCTAATTTCCTTGTGCATTTAAATTCTGCCCTACGACCAGGTATCCCAGCCGTCTGCGACTGCGACGGTCGGACCGGGACAGGAGATCCGGTACAGGCGCGGACGCGCGCATCGCCAACGCACGTGACCGTTCTGAGACGAGCACGATGGTTGCAAGCCTGCAACTTGTGGGGGAGGCATCGACACACGTACTTAGTTTAGAGCGTCAGCGAAATGCAACGCACGCATAAAGGGCATGCCAATTATGCGTCTAGGGACATGACCGTCAGACGGGTCGACAGGAAAGGAGACATACCACTTGGACCCGCGTCCGAGAAAGGGTCGGAACAACCAACAGCCTGGTCACGGTAGGGATAGTCAGTGAAGCACATCCCAGCGATGTCTGGGGAATATTGAAGCTCGTATAGAAAATCGCCAAATCGCACCTGCATAATGATGCATGACTCTACTGTATCATAGGAGCCCGTAACGTCCCTTTCGTAGCTGCCGCCACTGTGGCACACCCGCCTTAACGACGCTGCTCTGACAAGCCGGGGAACAGTGAAGCAATGCGACTCAATAGAGCGAGCAAGTGATGTCCCGTTGAGAGGTTGAGTGCACACGTCTTGCTGAAGCGTAGAGAAGTCGAAGGTAAAGGGCTGAGATCTGAGAGTTCCCCCGGACTCGGAGGTGGCACATGCGCGGCCGCGGATGTACTGGCAACGGGTGGAATGGGAGGACATCGAGCAATATGTCACGGGCTCCTGCAGATGTAGCGGAATCGTTGTGTGCAGGGAAGACACGGCAGAAATGGTGGTCGATGCGAAAGAGGATATCTGAGTGTGAAACGGGGAGGAGGAGGGTGGCTGAGCGTGGCCATGGCCGGCCTCGGGAGACGCACTACAGCAAAAATGCAAGCGACCGCTTCACGCCCCCAGATCCCAACCAGGCCAGCTGTCCCGCCGGCCTGTCCCACCCTCTCCTCACCCCCGTCCCCCACCCTTTCCCCCGCGCCGTCCGCGTCCCAGCATGCCCACCTGCAGGCGCAAACGCGTGGTCCTCATCGAGCCCACTCCGGAGCTCCTCCTCACCGCAAAGACCAACCCCAACAAAGAGGTCTACTTTCTGGCCCAAACAGGCGAGATCTTCGAGACTTACGAGTGCGCGTTGGCTGACCCGCCCTTTGGAGCCTTCCGTGTGGTTGCTAACCGGATCCCTGCTAGGGCCTATGCTGCACGCATGTCATTCTATCGCCTCAAACAGTTCCAATGTGAAGTCACAGGCAAGAGTGGCATGGATTACTTCCAAGCCATGGAGAGCGAGCGGCAGGAGGCTCGTACGATGCATATGAGGTTCCCGGGCCCTCTCAAGTCTGCTGTATTGAGAGCCGTTCAGTGGCGTACGTCCTGGCACCGTTGTTTCATATTCCTGTTGTTCCAACTAACGACCACTGTAGAGGTGATGGGTCGCCTTGACCATCTTGTAGAGGAGGTGTACCAGCGGTTCAAGGATCGCTTCTACACCAACGAGAGTATGTTCTGTGGCCCTATTCCCCGGTTTCGCCACAGCTAATTGAACCATCGCTCCAGAGGTGCTCGTAGAGATTGAAGGCGAGAAGTAAGCCACCCTCTCCTTGGCTTCGTTGTATCCTACTCATCCGTCTGTAGATATTCCGCTCGTCTTCTCCAAGTTATCCCGCCGAAGGTCGCGCTTGTACCATCAACGTCGAAGCCGAGCTCGAGCGCTGTGGCATCTTCCTCCTCAACACCCTTGCCTGACGACTCTCAGCCTCTTCACATGATCGCAGAGGACCTCAAGGTACCCGTCAAGGAGGCGAATGCCAAGGATGACCCGACGAAGTACATATACAGCGTGCAGATCCTCGACCCCGAGCAACAGCCGGGAAGCAAGAGCCATGACAAGCACAAGGGCAAAGATGCCGCCAAGTACAGTGGAATGACCATGGAAGTTAAATGCACAGTCATGAGGTACAGCCCTTCCTACTCTTTGCTGTTGCCGCATCTGACAGTTCTACCCAATCCACTTACCAGCCGCGACCGACTCACCTTCTCGAAGTCTATCTTGCGACGATTCATCCGCGATTGTGTAGATCGTGCACCTGCGGTAGCATCGCCGTGGACGGTGAAGACACCCATCGCGCTGCGATATGGCGTGAATACTGTGATGCCCGAAGAGACCCGTCGCGGCGTGGATGCCATCAAGAAGGGCGAGACAGACAAGCGGAAAAAAGTTTGGGAAGAGAAAGAAGGCCCGGTGACGAAGAAGCAGAAGAAGATGGCCGCTGCTGCAGAGGAGAAAGGTACGCCTATCCGCGATCCCATCGGTTTGATCTAACTCACGCCCACTAAGCAGTCAAAGCCCTCGCTGCCGCAGCGGAAAGGCGCGAACTAGAAGCACGCGAGCAAGCCGAGAAGGTACAGCAGGAGAAGGAGCAGAAGGAGCGGCTCGCCGCAGAGAAAGCGAAGAAGAAACCCATTCGCTACCCTACTGAGGACCTCGACGTCGTCATTGGCGACAGAGAGAAGCGAGCAGGCATGAAGCTTAAGCGACCGGTACCCAGTCGGGTTGCTATGCCGTTTGGACACGACTCTGCCACCAATGAATCGTTCCTCATGGCCTGGAACTTCCTGGTTGTCTATGGGTATGCCCAGTTCAACTGCGTGCAGATACCGACATACTGAGTTCCTCCGCTAGTCAACCACTGCACCTGTCGTCATTCACCATGGATGAGTTCGAAGCTGCTCTCCGTCATACAGCCGTAGAGCCGGCGTGCTCGTTGCTTGCAGAGGTACATGCAACGCTCATATACAATCTGCGGACTGTCCCGTTTCAACGACATAGCGCTGTCTTATCCTTGCTTGAGGCCAAGGACGAAGCCGATGGACACGACGACATGCTTTTGGGCGTGTCTGTTGATCAGTTGACCACTGCCATGGCGGATATCGGCAACAACTGGGAGCGCGCACCTCTTCGACACATTGAAGGTCGCGACGGCTGGGAGGAGTCGCTCGTAGGATGTCTCAAAGACGTGTGTTCTTGACTTCTACGCTCCGCCATCCCCAACTAACTTCCGTGTAGCACGCCAACTACGAGAACTTCCCTCAATTGCGGGAAATCCTCACGAAGCTGCTCTTTGCTCCGGAACCTGCCACTGAAACTTCTACATCGTCCAGTTCATCCCCATCATCAAGTCCTGCACCAGTCGCCCTTGCAGTACCGTCTCAGCCCAGCCTCCGGTATTACGCGCTTTCTGCTGCAGATCGAGTAACAGTCTTGACCTTTATGTGCAACCTTGCGATCTCGAGCAAAGCCATTCATGTCCATATGGAGTGGTGTGAGGAGCAGCTGACAGCTCTGCGCAAGGAGAAGATTGAAGTGAATAGGACTAAGAAGCAATAGTAAGTGATCAGCTGTCGCTCCATGGGTGTTAGATACTTAACTGGCTTACGTAGCTTGGAGGAGATGGGTGCATTGGGCGACATCAAGGCTGCTGAGGCCGCTATCAACGGCAACGCTGACCCAGATGTCAAGATGCAGGACTCGTCTGATCTCTCTGATCTGCCCGGCTCTGACGAAGAGACCGAGCGGCGTCAGAAGGAGACGCGGCGGACGGCAGCGAAGGAGCGAGAGCTCGCACGACAGAAGGCTGCATCGACGAAGCAGGCGATCGCGGAACATCGGCGGCTGGACGAAGAAGTCAACAAGCTCGAGCGCCGTCTAGAGGGCATCGAGCGCGAGTTCAGAAAACTGCTTGGCTCCGTGCGAGTTAAGCCGCTTGGGAAGGACCGATTCTACAACCGAATATGGTGGTTCGACGGGATGGGCGCGGCATCGCTCGTCGGCAGTGGAGGCACGGTGCAGTATGGCACAGGTCGCATCTTCGTGCAGGGTCCGAGCGAGTTCGATATCGAAATCTTGCATCGGAGGGACGGAGACGTGACGGCTCGGCGGAGGACCGAGGAGGGCGAGGAGGGGATGCTAGGCGTTGGCGAGTGGGCGGTGTTCAACGATTTAGAGGAGGTACGTGCCAGGCTACCGTTTTCTTGCATTGCTGAAGCTTACAGTAGTCTGCCCAGCTGGACGAGTTCGTGGCGTGGTTGAATCCGAAGGGTGTTCGTGAGCTGGCTCTCAAGAATGCCTTCTCGAAGTGGTGGTCGCATCTTGCACCTGGCATACGCCGTCGCAGTGCAGTAAGTTGTGTTGCTCGATGTACTACTCTCACCGCTGATAGTCTTTTGTAGGATTTGGCTGCCAAGATTGTCCAACCCGAGGCACGTCGAAGCATGCGTACGAAACATGCCTCTGACATTTCTCGTGAGCCATATATGCAGTGGGCCAACAAGAAGGCTGCCAACGCGTCTTGAGTTGTGCTTTCGAGCCGTTGTATCATCTACACTCCTTCTCACGAGCAGACGCTGGAGAAGACACTGCAATGCATGTCATGATTATTGTTCGAATTAAATGTCAATGTAATGTTGCGCATGTATTATTATACGCATTCGGTCACGCATATGTCACGAGGGCGTGTCGGGACGCCGGCGTGCCTCACCACGCGTGCGGTCCCGCGACGCGACCAATATCTCCTCGCCCATGTTGGTCGAGTTTGTTCTGCTGCTTTTCCGCTCGCAGAAGTCGCCGACAGGGAAGGCAACATGACTCTTCCCGGCAATGCAATGCGGGGCTATCATGTATTTACTCTCGGATCTTGAAGCTTCTACAATTTTCGGGCCTTATGATAGACATCGTTAATTGTACTACTCCCCGGTCTCTTCACAGCCCATACATCCGTCAGACAAGCCACCGCGGCCGCCAGCCTCTGATAGTCGCCTCTAGGGACCGGCTGAAAAGCATTGGCAACGTCATCCGACGCTGCACCTGCAGATAGCCAGTTATCTCTTGGCTCCCCGCTCCTCTCCGATAACGAGTTTGCATGAGCTTTCACGATCCCAGCCTCAGCGAAGGCGACGCACGTTTGAATGTCTGACATGTCTTCAATACCTTCGGGAATCAGCTTTCGCCCCCGCTCGTTGTCAGGAGTGCGGGATGTGATTGAGTCGTGTGAGTGCTTGAACGTATAATGACCTCCTAGTTCCGGTGGCTCACTCTGCACAGACCGCCGCGCACAGGGATACCTTTCAGACTCTGTGTCTGCCTCTGGAACATCCGATGACGAAGACTTCCCTGGACAGGAGGAGCCGATCATAGAGGAGGAACACGATGTAGAAGACGAGGCTGCCGGGGAGGAAGAGCAGCCGTATGGCGCTCTGATGAGCAACCTGCAGTGGGACGAAGACCTCATACCGGATCCGTCGGGGCAAGCTACTGTTCCGAGTAAACGTCCCCTCCTCTTACCCCGGAGAACCTCCCAAGCCACCGCCACCCTCGCTGGCCCGCCCTCCTCACCGATGCCAGGAGGAGGGGAGCGCACTCCTCTCCTTGGAACGACCGACGTGTCTTACTTACGACACACGGAGACCGTCCCGGCCTCCGTTCCAACGTTGGTCGGTGGAGACGCTGCGGCCGAGCAAGTAATGTCGCGGCGCCCGTCACAGATGAGTGTTGGACGTACGGTGCGCCGGACGGCCGGCAAGGCGAAGGTCATTTCTGGACATAGCACGTATGGCCAGACGGTGCGTGCTTGCTCACTTCATATCACTAGTCTCTGACGAACCAATCCTCCTCAGTTGTTCAACGCTATTGCAATTCTCCTGGGCATAGGGATGCTTTCCGAGCCCTTGGCATTTTCATACGCAGGATGGATAGGAGGCACAGTGATCATCATCTTTTATGGCTGGATAACTTGCTATACGTGAGTGTTCCCGGTGGCCACTCTTGCGTGGCTCTCTAGCTCATGAACACTAGCGCGAAGATCCTCGCGCACATAATTATCGACGACCCTAGGTTGCGATCATATTCAGACATTGGAAAGAAGGCGTTCGGACCTCGATCAGGCCCTTGGATCAGCGCAGTATTCTGCTTGGAGCTCTTCACCGTTAGGTAAGCTCAGTGGTACCTACGCAAGCATCAGGAGATCTCACGACGATGCAGTGTTGCATTGGTGACTCTATATGCTGACTCTCTGCACGCAGTCATGCCTACCTACTCTGCTGATACATTCAAACTAATAAGCTTAATTCTGTAAGTCATCGACGGGTATTCAGTGCACAGTCGACTGATCAGGACGCAGCTTAATACCCACGATGGTTCTGCCCTTGTATGTGCTGTCATACACGTCAATTCTAGGCATCCTCTCCACGCTGCTCATCATCGCCGTAATGGTGATGGATGGTGTCGCGAAACCAGAGAGCCCCGGCAGTCTATGGCAGCCGGCACCCACGAGTCTGGGCATACGCACCCCGCTTCACTTAGGCCTGGCATTCGGGCTGTTCATGGCAGGCGTATGTTGTACTTGCTGCTCTTCTTGGCCAGAGAGTGCTGATAAGTCTTGGACAGTTCTCCGGGCATGCAGTTGTACCGTCACTCGTGCGAGACATGAATGACCCGACGCAGTTCGACGCGATGATTACTCAGGCCTTTACCGTTGCTACTGGCATTTACAGTGTCATCGGCATTGCTGGGTATTTAATGTTCGGAGACGATGTCAGTGAGGAAGTAAGTTTCTGACTCTTGTGGCGAAGAATGTCAGGACGTTGAAGTCCATTCAGTTCAGCCAAGACATCGCGAAGTATAGCCCGTTTCCTGTATTGAATAAGATCGCCCTTTGGGGCCTCGTCCTGGCACCTCTGTGAGTGATGATATCGACCACACGTTAGTTCCACCGTTGACTTTACGGTTAGATCGAAGTTCGCCCTCGCAACTCGTCCCGTGGGTATCTTTCTCAACTGGACACCCTTCGATGTACTGACACTACTATCAAAAGTTGAACCTTACGCTGGAGATGATGCTGGGGATTGATAGCAGCAGTGGCACGCTCGACGACCACGGTGTGAAGGTACCTTCACAGGATCCAGAAGCAGGCCGGTCAATGTCAAAACGCCACCGCGCGCGCAACGGCGCACTGACGGTTGTAGAACGTGCACTCTTCACACTCTGCTCAGTCGCCGTGTCGATCTTCGTTCCCGACTTCAGCTCGATGATGGCCTTCCTCGGCGCATTCTCATCGTTTCTGTTGTGCGTTATCGGCCCTGTGTCGGCGAAGATCGCGCTGGCAGGGCACTGTAGCTGGTGGGATGGTTTCTTGCTTGTGAGCGGGGTGATCATGGCTACTTGGGGCACGATAGCCTCATTTTGGTCAATGCAATAGTAGACAGTCATGATGCAGATCTCGGATCGTATACGACTGAGCAGTACGCCTAATACAAATCTCACTTATGTTCATCAGCGGATTTCTAGCTGCCACGCTGCCCAATAACAAAATTCGAGCATCCTGACATCATAGTGCATTACCTAGGGATACAACCAGATGGTACACAACATCATGCAATCAATGCGGCATGCTTGATGATTTTTGTGAGTTCTACAGGAAAACATTAGTGAGAGCACTGTTAACACTTATGGTAAGACTTACGCGGCAACTGGATGGCCTCTTGGACCACAGTCGACTGCGGGTTGTTGTCAAGGTTTGGCGGAACTGCGACGACACCAATGGAGACTTCGAATGTCCATCCGAGCTTCTCGACATACACCGCCAGCTCGTCGCCTAATGTACATGGGCAGACGTTTCTTCTCAGGATTATGGGACCACATACCTGAGAGGTCGAGGTACGATTCCAGCCGTGCTTTGCCTATCCGCTTGAAAGCAGCCTTGACCGCCCGAATAACGACGCCTCGCACAGCGTCCTCGAAGCCCACACACTCGACGGTGTAGTTGTCACGCAGGGCCTCTGCCTCCTCCGAGCGGTACATCGCCCAGAAAGCGGGAAAGCGACATTGTTGGAGGAGGTTGTAGAGGGTGGTTAGTACAGGGAGGAGGGTCGGGAGAGGGTCAGGTTCATCGGGGTTTTGGCTGATGGGCCGTTCGTCAAGGAGGGAGAGGCAGAGATTGAAATCGGGGAAGGGAGACGAAGTCAGTGCCTTAATGAGGATGTTGATGACAACGTCCGGGTTGTATAGGTCGGGGTTGAATTGATAGCTATGCACCAGAAGCAAGCGTGAGTGTTAGGAGGACATGGTGGGCAGGAAATGCACATACAGCTTCAAAATGGCAAGGTTCGCGAGGCAATCGTACTCCTCGCTCCTGATCTGGTGATAGAGATAGTCTTCGAGAATACCCACATTATTGGGGTTGTAGCGATCTTCATTTTGCTCCTCAGCTTTCGTCTAGTATCGGCATACACAGAGCACTCACCAACACCGGACACGAGGTTTTCGATCAAGGGCGTTCTCGTCGGTGGTGAGGCCCAAACAGATGCAACTGTCGCCATATCTCTAATGCGAGTCGGAGAGCAAGGGACCCCTACAAGATGGGAATGTCTGGTGCGTAGAAAAATGAGGTATACGCGATGTAGCGTTCGCTGCAAATCCGTGAAGCTTGAGAGGGCAACTTTTGCAGATGGGCGCTAACGCGGACGTCTATGATCTGGGCGTCTATATCCCTACGCCTTCTGACGCGTCTCAACTTCACACCAAAACCTCGACTACACGACTTATTCTCCTCGATAATGTCTGTTATGGGACTCAGTGCAAGCTCAGACTCTCCATCTGATGGCTTAAAACCTCGCGAAGTTGATGGAGATGGAGACGTGGCAATGAAGACAGAGAAACTCGCCTCACCTGCACCTGTTGCTGGTCCCTCCAAAATATCCGGCGCCGACAGCACGCCAGCGTACAAGACACGGTACATTCTGAGCGGACACAGCAGATCAATATCTTCCATTAAGTTCAGCGCTGACGGAAGTAAGCTTGCTTCGGCAGGTGCGTGGTTCTGCGCTCTAAACGTAACGCACGCACCTCACGGATTGTGCCCGGAAGCAAGCTGCCGATAAATCTGTCAAGCTATGGAACACAGAGACGGGCGAGATACTCAAGACGCTGGAAGGACATACAGAAGGCATATCAGATATTGCCTGGTCGCCAGATGGCGAGTTCCTTGCATCGGCCTCGGACGACAAGACAATCCGGATATGGTGTCTCCAGATGGTCAGTCCTGGTCACCTTGTAGCAGATTAGGTTCACTGACGAGCGTGGAGAAGATGGAGACGGTTAACGTTCTCAAGGGACATACCAATTTCGTCTTCTGCGTCAATTTCAGCCCGAAGTCAAATCTGCTGGTCTCCGGCGGCTTTGACGAAACGGTGCGGATATGGGATGTGGCCAGAGGTGTGTTCCCTGCGTTGTACGATGAGCCTGATATGTAATCCACATCGTTATAGGGAGAACACTCAAGACATTGCCTGCACACTCGGACCCTGTCACGGCAGTTACTTTCAATCACGATGGCACGCTCATTGCATCCTGCGCGATGGACGGTCTGATGTGAGTGCGTCGCATTAGTTTCGTACTGATATTGACCATTGCTAGACGTATATGGGACGCAGAGTCTGGACAATGTCTTAAGACGCTGGCCGACGATGACAATCCTATATGGTCAGCAATTCTTGTCTCGCTGCGAACCGCCTGCTCACGTACCCGTGATCCTTTCGCAGCTCACACATCAAGTTCACGCCAAACTCCCGATTCATCCTGGCGTCCACTCAGGACTCTACCATCCGCTTGTGGAACACGCAAACATCAAAATGTGTCAAGACATATACAGGTCATACAAACCGGACGTATTGCTTGTTTGCGGACTTTGCCCCCGGAGCAAAGCATATTGTGAGCGGGAGCGAAGATGCGAGGATCTATGTATGGAACCTTCAAACTCGGAAAGTTGCACAAATTTTGGAAGGGCATAGAGGTTCGTGCTGCTGTTGCCTTGAAAACTGGCTCCGCGTTTACGATTCATCATCGCCAACAGACGTCGTCATCGCAATAGCGGTAAGTTAAGCATGGTCGTGTTGTTCCTATATCTGATGCAGCGACTATTTAGTCGCATCCTTCTAGACGCATGCTTGCTTCAGCGTCGATGGAGAAAGACCTGACTATTCGGTTGTGGGTAGACGCAAATCCAACGATATAACGTACTTCTACGAGTCAGTTGGTTCAGGGAACCGTGAGCCGACGTTTCGAGCCGCTGGCATAGTAAGGATCACGCTTCTTGTGCGAAACCCACATTCTTGATCTCAGCCGTGGACATACAACTCAAGTTGAACTCTCGGATTCCAGATTTCAGGCTCGATAGACAATCGGGCTCGTACTGTCCTGTCCGTCGTGATGATTTCACTTATGTGTGGATGCGTAGCTACGCCGCGGCCGGTTTAGTGGTTGGGATGATTGCCCAATCAGCGCTCAGCTATCAGTGCCTCTCCTTGTCATTGACCAGGCTGTGAACGCCGCCGCGCGCTGGTATGGCATGCGATCGCAGTACAGTAATAATCAGCTCGGGAAAGCTGTGTATGCAGTTTAAGGCTTCGAGTAGTTGCCACAGCTTCCTCGAACGCGATGCCGCCGGCGGCCTGATCTTAGTCCGTTGCTGACTCAGGTTTTAAACTCCGCCACACATTGACTATATAGAGCAGCCAACTCGTTCCAGCCCGCTCAGCCGCCATCCTTGTTCTATTCATCGCCACTTCCTCTCCTCCCAACATGCAGATTTTCGTTAAGACTCTCACCGGCAAGACCATTACACTTGAAGTCGAGTCGTCCGATACGATCGACAATGTGAAGGCCAAGATCCAGGACAAGGAGGGGTGAGTAGTTTACGTTAGTCACTCATTGAGAGCGATGGCGCTGATATGCTGTGTAGCATCCCTCCCGACCAGCAGCGCCTGATCTTCGCGGGCAAGCAGCTCGAAGACGGTCGCACTCTCTCGGATTACAACATTCAGAAGGAGTCTACCCTCCACCTTGTTCTCCGTCTCCGTGGTGGGATGCAGATCTTCGTTAAGACCCTTACGGGCAAGACGATTACGCTCGAGGTCGAGTCGTCCGACACGATCGATAACGTAAAGGCGAAGATCCAGGACAAGGAGGGCATTCCTCCCGACCAGCAGCGTCTCATCTTCGCTGGCAAGCAGCTCGAGGACGGTCGCACCTTGTCCGATTACAACATCCAGAAGGAGTCGACTCTTCACCTTGTCCTTCGCCTACGTGGCGGCATGCAAATCTTCGTTAAGACCCTTACGGGAAAGACAATCACCCTCGAGGTGGAGAGCTCGGACACGATCGACAACGTTAAGGCAAAGATCCAGGATAAGGAGGGAATCCCTCCGGACCAGCAGCGCCTGATCTTTGCGGGCAAGCAGTTGGAGGACGGTCGTACATTGTCCGACTATAACATCCAGAAGGAGTCGACCCTGCACCTTGGTATGTATAACTTACTTCGTTTGACGCACCAGGTGCTGACCCACGTTCGCCAGTCCTTCGCCTCCGTGGTGGGATGCAGATTTTCGTGAAAACCTTGACAGGGAAGACAATCACGTTGGAGGTCGAGTCTTCGGATACGATCGACAACGTGAAGGCGAAGATTCAGGACAAGGAGGGTATTCCTCCTGACCAGCAACGTCTCATTTTCGCAGGCAAGCAGCTTGAAGATGGCCGCACGTTGTCCGACTATAACATTCAGAAGGAGTCGACGCTTCACCTCGTGCTCCGTCTGCGCGGTGGTATGCAGATTTTCGTGAAGACGTTGACCGGCAAGACGATCACCTTGGAGGTCGAGTCCTCTGACACGATCGACAACGTCAAGGCGAAGATTCAGGATAAGGAGGGTATTCCTCCTGACCAGCAACGTCTCATCTTCGCTGGGAAGCAGCTTGAGGACGGTCGTACGCTCTCGGACTACAACATCCAGAAGGAGTCGACTCTTCACCTTGTCCTTCGTCTGCGTGGAGGAATGCAGATCTTCGTGAAGACGTTGACCGGCAAAACGATAACGCTCGAGGTCGAGTCGTCAGACACGATTGACAATGTCAAGGCGAAGATCCAGGACAAGGAGGGTATCCCTCCCGACCAGCAACGTCTTATCTTCGCTGGCAAGCAGCTGGAGGATGGCAGGACGCTTTCGGATTACAACATCCAGAAGGAGTCCACCCTTCACCTTGGTATGTCTCTTTAACCCTTGCGTCGCCGTGCATTGTTATTGACGCGGTGACCTAGTCCTTCGTCTCCGTGGGGGCAACTAAACGCCTTCTGTTGTCCTGTCCGTCGAGTACTCATTCCACTATCTCCCGGAGGCTCTGTACCATTGTTGACGTTTGTATGATCACTTTACTATCATGATGCATTGTTGCGGATATCGAGAACACGTTTGATGATATATTGGATGAGAGTAAGAGTGAAACGGCAATCGACGTAGAGAAGGGAGTATGTATGGGGCGAACGAAGGAAAATCCTATGATTATACACCTTCATCAACCTCACTATCGACAGCCTTGTCGCTCGTCTTCCTATGTCTCTTGCGCTTGCGGCCAGATCTCTGCAAAGGCTGATGTTCCCCTGCATCCCTCTCCTCGTCGGCGTCGCGTTTGCGCTTCGTCCCTGCTTTTCCCTGCTCGCCCTCCTTCGTGTCGTTCTTTGGCATAGGGTACTCTGGTTTCGGTTTCTTCTTTTTGACACTTAGAGGATTGGGTCCCTTGAGTCCCTTTTTCTTCTTAGGTGCTTCGGCTGGTGCGTTTGTAGATGACATAGCAGCGATCTCCGGAGCGGATGGATGAAGCAGTTGTTCCTCAGCCTGGAAAGTTCAGTAAGACGTATGCTGCACCGAGTATGATCCAAGGCGACACACCGATTCTTTTGCCTCGACGGTCGCTTCACTTGGTGGCTCCAGAATCATGACCGACCGGTTGATGTGGATCAGGGGAACCGCGGGGATTGTGCGTAGCTTCACGCGTAGGTCATGCGACTGGGTAGCAATAACGTAACGATGCTTGTTCGTTTCGCCTGCCGTTCTCTCAAGCCTTGTAGATCATTTTTCATGGGTAAAGGATACTTACCGACGACGCTAGCCAGGCAGTCATCCCCAGGAATAGCCTCGCGATGGTTGCATTTCCTCCGCTCGAACGCCTTTGCAAGGTCGACTGCAGGCTGCTGCGCCTTGCCTTGCAGGTACAATTCATGTATACAACATTGCGTGATCACTGAAACGCGGCTTCGCCGTGCGTTCAGTCAGTGATTCGCGTTTTGAGAAGAGTTGGGCTTACTGAGCTTGACGGTACCCTGAAGGACCGTCTCGACTTGCTTCGCGAATTCAAGCTTCTGAGAAATGGAGGCTTTGCACATCTCAGAGTCAACTTTCGTAGTATTTTGGTCAGGCTGAGACAAGTAAAACTGGAACAGTGTTCGTACCCAGCACTTGATACGGTTGCCTGAAACCAAATGACATGCAGTAAAGAGACATGAGCTTGCGATATGCTTTGGCTCGCTTCTGGCGCATGATGAAATATTGAGGATGCTGAAAGGTAGGCTGGACGCGGGGGCAGACCAATGCAAGCAGGCGTATTCAGTACACAAAATTTGAGACAGTTGACGAAGAGAAGATGGATCTCGATCACTCTGCCAGTGAGAGGTTGTATGGCGCTGTTGTGCAACAGCCTCTACCGACTTCCTTTCTAGGAACCCTTCCTTCGTACCTCACTCGACCATGCATCTGCCCTTGACGTTACTGGCCCTTGCAAGGTAAGCTGTCAGTCAGTCAACGAGACCCTATCTTTACCATTGAATTGAATAGCTCCTGCTACACAGCCCTAGCATTAGACCTCAGAGGGCGGATACTATGGAATGAGCTATGCCCTTGTACGTTGCATTGTCAGCCGAGATGTTTCAGTCTGATCGTCGACGAACAGCTCTTCGTGACCTTGGTCAATCAAAGGTAGTATTAGACAACGGGAAGCTGCAAGGCGGCATAACCAGGAATGGTAGCTTCGAAATGTGCGTGCAGGACGTCTGAAGGTCGCCCTTGGTATTGACTGCACTTCTTACTACGCAGTCCGGATGTCTCCCCGGGGGTATATATCCTCTCAGTCGTCTCTCATGATTATCACTTTGACAAGGTGTGTACTAACCGCTGCACAGCTATGTCAGTACAGCTCAAAACATGCCAGCTCCGAGTAGATGTATTTGAGACAGAGTCGCTACCCGAAGTGCGACCCTACATCCCTGGCACCCCGCTCTCTCCGCCATCTCCTGTTACCCTTCCATATCCGATTCTCCTCACTGCACGCGCGAAGAATGACTACTTCGCACCTCCGCAGTCATTCAACCTTATGGGCATGTTCCAGAGCCCCATGATGTTGATGATGCTGGTTATGGGCGGTATGATGCTAGCAATGCCCTACATTCTGGTGTGTATATCCCTCATGTTACGTTTTGCGGCATGTGTTCCAATATTACAACAGAAGAGCATGGACCCCGAGGCCCTCCAAGATTTCAATAAACGCCAGGCAAGGATCGGGGCCCTCCAGAGCTCACTGCAGAGTGGTGACTTGAGCGGCGGGTCAGTTTCCCTCGCTTTCCCACCGTCTACTTGTCTCACACCTTGATAGTTTGTCTGCATTGATAAACCCAGCGCAGGAAGAATCATCGGCCAGCACGGGCACAGCGAAGCAGACGTCATCGTCATCTGGTGTTAAGCAGCGCGGCGGCAAGAACAGGAGACGGTGACAAGCAACTCATCCAACTTCTGATTCATTTCGTATCTAGATGACATCCTTTATACTGTCTTGAAAGTCCACAGACAGTCCAGAACTGTCCAGTTCGATATGCGAGTCCCCATGACTTTTCAGTTATTCACTGTTTGTTTGAAGTCATGCGATACAGTCGCGCTCAAGCATGGGCCCGACGGAGCAGCGAGCGTTCCTCCTCTTCGATATCCCTGATTGCATCGAAGATTTCGCCCAATGCGATCCACGCAAAGCTTCCCGCTCCGAAATACACTCCTTTCAGGAGGCCGACGTTGTATGCAACCCATGCACGTTTCAGCGACCGTCGAGGTGGCGTGCCGTCCACACCAGAGATTTCTGCTCGCACAGCCTTCACTAACCTCTCCGTATGGTCCCGTAGACGACCCATCGCGTCCGTGCGCCGTCGTGGCTGAGACGTCTTCTCCGCGATCGTACCGATCATAGCTTCCTCTTCGGTGAGCATCGCTGAACCAGAGTACTCCGATATGCTGTTCATGGCGCAGATGCTGCGAAGCTGGCTTGCGTAGGAAGCGAGTAGTTGGCCCATGAAGACGACCATATCGTCAGGGATATTGGCCTGTGATACATAGATGAACTCTTCCACACTATGCCTCACAGTCAATCTTGCGAAGACATCGCACTCGCCCGCTGAGTGTGAGTGGAACTGGTTGACGATGTCCCTGTGCAGATGTCCTTGTCCATCCTCCATGTGACGAGGCCGAGAACTCGCGAACGCTTTGAGAGCAGGGAGCTTGATGGCACGGGAGAGTTTACCGATCGCCCTCTGGCTTTCGTAATACCGTTTCCTATTATTTGCCTGCGTCTCCGGTGCATACCAGTCGGGCTTCACTTTGGACTTTAACTTCGGGATGTTGTAGAGCGAAACGGACCTCCCTGTCTTCGGATAATCGACGGCAATGCTATGCAGCTTCGAGAGCTTGAGACAGTCCTCGTCGAAGATACCGTCCTCCCTCTGATCCGCAGTGATGAGCCAGTGCGTGGCAACCACCCCCAGAGTCTACCGATGAAAGTTTGCATGTGAGCGGGGTAGACTCACAGACGGACATGTCTTACATCGTTCGTGATGTAGTGCGTCACGAAATCGGCCACGTCCTCCATAGTGCTCTCTTTTTTGATGGCCATTCTGACAGCAGGTTCATATGCTGCGGGCTCGGAAATCTTCGGAGGATGTAGCTCGGACATTGGTGTGAGGTTGTAGACGTCGCCATCAAGGTCCCCGCCACCGAGACAGGTAGAGACTGGTCGACGTCCTGCGGAAAGTCGTTATCATTATCATGGTTCTTCGTATTGTAAAGGCTCGGACGTACCCTTCGTAGCGAATACGACACCATTCCTCAGAGGCTCGCGCTCGTAAGGTGACCCTTCAGGGGGCTTGCCTATCGCATGCACTATCTGTATGTCTCCGGGATGAATCGACGGAGAGCGGGATATCATGATGGGACCCTCCAAGTATACCAAGCCTGCCTCGTCTGAGGCGTCGACGCAGGCAAAAATCTCGTCCTCCTGCAAGTATTCGTAGATGTCCGCTACGCCGACCAGGGTCCAACCGAGCGGCACGGGTATACGAGCATGATGTTTGAGCTCCCTGAGGACGTGATTGACAGCAAAATCCATCATTCGCTGCCAAAAGACGTCCCCAGTGAAAGCCCCGACACCTAGTCTATGAAGATTGCGCATTATGGATGATAACTTGTACGATGCACCCAAGCCGTGCGCCTCCAGTAGGTGAGCGGCTTGGTCAAGGGAAGCAGTAGCTCGCTGCGCATCGCGAACGGCGTCATCTTGAAGCCTTTGGAATACGCCGTACGGCGTTCCCAGTCCTTCGAGCAGCATGATCAGGGGGCGGTTGAGATAATACTTGCTCGGTCGGTCAAATGCTCGAGCGATCTCGATGGAAAGAGAATGCGGTGCATCGAACTTGGTCATCGAGGGACGGAGTCCTACGGCGAGTCCTGTGAGGCAGTGATCAACACTGAGCATTCCCTTGGAGCCGCCCAAACGAATCTGGAATAATCGCGGGTAGGTGCTTGCGTGTCCGACGCGCCTCCCCTTTGCGCGCAACTGACCCCAGATCGCCCGAGCGAGGTCCGGTGAAAGCGTCCCGACGCCGTCTGTGAAGCAGTATTGGCGATCATGAGTGAGGATGTCAGGAATCGCGATCATGTCCTCCGTTTGCACAGACAATGCCGAGTCGGTAGCAGTGAATGCCTGGGAGAGGCGGGCAGCGTAGCGTGCCGGACAGTACATGAGCAGCGGGTCGTAAGGGAGGGCTCGAAAAGACCCGAGACCTTGTATGATGCTCGCGGCGCTCACGGCACGACCACCGCTTCGAAAGGGCTTGACGAACCATACGGAGTGCTCCTTCAGGCCGGATTGAGAATAGGCGAGGAACTCGAATGCTCGACCGGCAACGGGAAGACCCTCCACCAGGAACTGTCTGACTCGCATCTTGATCATGCCGCTAATGTTTACGTTACGATCGGAGCGATACGCAAGTCTGGTCTCGTCGAGGAAGCTGACCCGGATGAAGCAGTCTTGGTTCGCTTTGTATCGCCGTATCACCCTGTTTGACTGCTCGGGGAACGGTCCCTCGAGGAACATGGTAGTCGGTGTCACTATGACGTGGAAGCACTGGAAAAGATCCTCGTTGTCGTCCACCGGGACAGCAAGTGAGGGAGGCCTCTGTTGGAATTCGTCGAGGGCAGCGATCCAGACGTCTCGCAATGAGATGCCCTCCCCTGCCATCGTAATCTCCTTCACTCGCATGCGGAAGTCATGCAAGAACGCGCTGGTTGGGTCAGGCCCGTGTCGTTCAACCATCTTTGCAATCATGGGTCGTAGCTCCTGCAGCACCTCGCGGAGTTCGACGAGAGATGCCTGAACAAGAGCTTCCACCTGGAAGGCAATGGACCAAGGCGTCCTCGTGATCCATTTCTGGTAGGTACGACGGATATTATGGGCGAACAGAGCTCGCTCGGTAGCCGGGTATAAGGTCTCCTCAATTTGGACCTGCGCTAAGCCTCCGAGGCTTCTGAAGACGTCGAGGTCCCCTGCTGTCTTGCAGATAATCCGTATGGCATTGGATGTGTAGGGTGCCAGTGGCATATGATCTGCGTCAAACGCACACAATCGCGCGGTATATCGCTTCTCCCGCTTGAGAATCTTTGCGGGGTACTGCGGGCCACTGGTCTGAAATGAAGGAGCATGGTTGAGCGCGAAGAAAACGACAGCCCAACCCGTGCTGTCCAAACCGGCTCCGATCCAGTAAATCGACGCGGCGCGGAAAATGACGTATTGAGTGTGAGTTCTCTCGTGCCAGATGATCTCGAATGCATTTCGAGCGTCATCGAGAACAAGTTGCGCTGCCAGACCGGGGACCTTCTTCCACTCGATCGAATATTCGTCATCCCTACAGAAGTAGCCGAATTGCAATTCAGACACGCCTACTGACGCCATCGCTGGGTCAGTAGCATGCTCGCGATGCTCCGCGAATCTGCGGCCAGTAGCAGGTGGCCTCTGTAGCTCCTTGATCTGACGTCGTCTAGGGGATCTCTTGCTTTGCTTAAAGAAGATGGGTTTACCGAGGATCAAACGATATTTCGCGGGCTTGCCTCCGAACTCCTGAAGGAATTGTTCTGCGATCGATATCGTCGGGACCGTCAAGAACCCGTTGTTCCTTTTTGGCGGGCTCTGGCTGAAGATACGAACAGCAAAGTCAATGGGATGAGTGGAAAGATGTGTATACCGGGGACCATGTAGGATATCAGCTAGACGGTTCTTGAGAAGAACTTCGTCAACGTTGGCGGCAATGTTATACATGCAGATCTCCATTGGAGGTAAGTGCAAGACGACAGGTGATATGCAAGAGCGGGACGCAACGAGACAGGAGGGTGAGGAAACGGGAGGCTTCCACCGAGCGAGACGTCGATACTTAGGCAGATAAGGCGGACGGCACAGGAGGCTATGACGTCCATTTGAGCATTCAGTGAGACAATGAACCTGAATGAGAAGTCCATTGAGAACCCTATGTGACACAGCCAATAAGACGGCATGCTGTTCGCCTTCTCAGAGCAAGATAAGAGTTCAATGACTTACATTTCCTCCGGAGAAGCATACTGCAAACACTGACGATGCCGTATCAACCCGTATGGCGAGTTGCACGGAAGGCCTTGGATATTGGTCACAAGACTGCGTGTAGCCATTAGGAGACTTGTCGGTGGATGAGAACCCTCCGTATAACTGTCTATCGACATGAGAAATACCGCATATGAGTGTAGTTCCTTCGAGAGAAACACTGCCATAGGATAGCCTGGTGTGCCCGCTGCCTGCAGGCAGGATCTAGATCATCGAGCCAGTGACGCACGACATGGCTTGTAGGACAAAGAAGCCGCGTCTGCATAACAGACGCGAGGGACAGTGGACTCTTCGTCGAGACGCCTGGTTCAAGCTCATCAACCGCAGAATACTATACTCGCTACAGTGCAGGCGAAGGACTGGTCACAGAAGTTGACGTAGGCGACTGTTGTTCTTTTTGCGGTGTATCAGGATAGTCGAGGACCTGTCTGATAACGGCATTCCTAGGATCCCCTTCTGAGTCAATGCCGCGAGCAATGAGTACAGACTGGCTGTGCACGCACCGCTGTTTGAATTGTGTCAGAAGATTATGGGGCAACTGAAGGACCTCCTCGTCTATGCTTTACAGACAGATGGTCGCATTCAAAGAAGATCGCCAGAGAAGATCGCCAGATGGACATACGCTTCTTCAGGTATGGACGTTGTCTCAAGGACGTACATCTTGTGTTCTTCGTCGACTCCACCCGCACCGGCCGCTGCAGTAACCTGGACATTCGTCACCGACATGTCGGTGGACAGACTCTTCGCTGTTGGTGGCGTATTCCTGTTTGGATCATAGTCTATAACAAGGATACGTTCCCCTGGAAATTGTGGTAAGAGCGAATGTGGTGAATCATCGGCGTAGTGGTATTCAATGACTGGGTGACTGAGCGTCGCAGAAGTAGTAGCCAGAGGATTGCTGTGGGATACCAAAATGTAGTAGGGGGGATGTTCTGCAGCCATGAGTTGAATCCCGCACAACCACGCCCATGTGGCGGGGGAGAGAAG
The DNA here is from genome assembly GCA_001632345.1 of Daedalea quercina L-15889. Taxonomy (NCBI): domain Eukaryota; kingdom Fungi; phylum Basidiomycota; class Agaricomycetes; order Polyporales; family Fomitopsidaceae; genus Fomitopsis; species Fomitopsis quercina. The sequence continues at coordinate 147,805 of KV429032.1, read as the reverse complement.
AGCGGCTTGAAGCGCCGAGAATAGTGCCCCAATCGAACCAATCCCGCACGTGAAAACGCGACGCCAGCGGCCACAGCAGGTAACGCGGCGGTACGTTATGACCTACTTACGAGTTGCGCTCGCATCTCAAGCTTCCTGTCGAGCTTCAAGATCTATGCAGGCTGGCCCCACCGGTACTGGAGCCCGCGTCTCGTCGACCATCCCGCAGCTTCACTCGACGTTGCAACTGTCATGCAAGACGCTGTTGAACTGCCATGTGCCTCAAGAACCGACGTACGCGACGCATGAGGGTGCCCGACAACCGAGTATAATCAATCGATTGTCCTGGCGACGTTGGTCGCACCCGAGGAGGCGTCGGTTCTCAATTAAAAGCCCTCCTTGGTGTGGCCTTCCCAAGCATTCTCTCCCCGAGTCCTTCCTCAGTCCTGGTGGCTTTTTGTTCGCTTCGCTCTCGCTCCTTAGCAGACCCCTTCATTCTCCTTAACACTCATTTTACTCCCGTAACCCTTGTCTGACCGACAATGAACCACATGCTGCTTGTGTTTCTTGCCGTGGCAATAGTCCTCGTACTGACCCCGGGGGGACTCGCCGCGCTTGTCCATGGACATCGCTACCACAGGCACCCGGATCTGAAGAAGCGTACCATTGAGGGCGTGTACGACCGTGACCTCACGCCGAGACATGTAAGGAAAGTAAAGCGGCAGTCGTGCCGAGTGACACCCACATCATCGTATGTTTTCGTTGAAAACCTACAGTCTCTTGTTCTCACTGACCTGCGATTTGACCTCGACCTGCAACTCACATACCTAGTTTTAACACGACCATCGCGAGCGTGACCCAGCCTATTCCGAGTGACAGTAATTCTGCGCTGGCTCTGACGTCTTCTGCCTCCGTTCAGGCCGAGATTGCAACCACTCCGGCGGCATCGTCCCCGTCATCGAGTCTTGCCATCACACCTGACGTGCAACAGGACCCTAGTCCTGCTCCCGGTACCACATCTGCAGAACCCGCGCCGACGACAAGTGGAACACCTACCTCGACAACCAGCCAGGCTCTGCCACCCCCTACAAGCTCGTTGACCTCTGAGGCCGCACCCACTAGTTCCGCTTCGTCCTCGTCGGGATCATCCGGCAGCACATCCCAGAGCGACATCGACGAATACTTGAATGACCACAACACCGCTCGCGCTCAGTATGGTGCTGCTCCGCTGACATGGAATGATACGCTCGCAGCGGCTGCACAGCAGTGGGCCAATGGTTGTGTCTTCCAGCACTCTGGCGGCACGCTGGGTCCATACGGCGGTATGTTGGGAGCACATCCGATTTGGGCCGCATGGCTAACTGGTACATGAAGAGAACTTGGCCGCCGGGACGGGCGATGAGTACGGTATTGATCAGGCAATCCAATCCTGGACTAATGAATCCTGTCAGTGTCGAATTTGTTCACTCCGTGTCAGCGGAGTTGCTCACATAATTTTACAGCGCAATACAACCCGAACAGCCCCGAGGCCTCCCATTTCACTCAGGTAGTTTGGAAGGCTACGACGCAAGTGGGCTGCGCTGAACAAGATTGCAACGGCATCTTCCCAGCAAGTTATGGAGTAAGTTCGTTATGCCGCTGCCAATGGGCACTGTACCTGTGATGACGATTTAATGCTCGTTCCCTGTAGGAGGCTCATTACTATGTGTGCGAGTACTATCCCCAAGGCAACGTAATAGGCGAATTCGCGTTCGTATCTCATACTCTTCCTGCCAAAACTTCTACTGACTCTTTATCCTTTGATCGATAGTCAGAACGTGCAGGCATGAGACTTGCACCTTCAAGCATGAACGCAAGGATGTTGGATATACCTATCTGAAGGCCCCTGTTTCTGGTGGAGCTAGAGAATCTGATTCCTGTGTACTCGGGCCTTCTCAGACTGGGAGACCGGACAACACCAGCATAAGTACTGGTATGATGGGTAGAAGTAAATCATCCGATGCCCAAGATCAATGTTTGTTCAACCATTGTGCTCGACGTCCAATATCCCACGGTTCACCCGAATGCCCCAGTTCGAAGCTCGAGCCGAATGAACGAACTTCATGAGTATGTCAGCGCTCCAGCTTGATTGGGTAGCCTACCGCATGTGATTGGCTCAGTCACGCGCCTGCCGCTGCGTCGCGCCATTTATTGCAGTGTTAGCCGCCTCTGCCACCAACTACCAAGTGGATGTCGAAGTGAATGTTCTCAAAGTCTCGGAGGACTTCAGCAGTCTCCTTCTTCCTCTATGTTGTCGTCCTTCTTTTGACGTTGTTCTTTGCGGCGGTTTCCTGTGCCCTACTCCTGTCGCAGGCGGTGAGGACTGACCGTAGACGAACATGGAACAAGAATTTCAATGCGGTGGTAATTGGTGCTGCGTATGCCATTGTGGTATGTCAACATTATGGCCGCTATATATCAATGTAGAGTATTGAGGCCTGTCCAGGCCGTGGTTTCTGTCGTATACTGCTTGAAGCGACGATTAGCTGTCCACAGACGGCTGCAGCGGATATCGAAGACCTACCGTACCCTCGGGGGTGATGAACTGCCTGAAGTAAGCCAAAGCCGTCAATCTCTATGTAATTATACTGACCAGCTGCTTAGCGAGTATACCGCTTTATACAGCAGGAGTATACCCGTGCTTGTCTTATAACTCACGAGTCACAACCTAAGGACGGATTCCAGGAGGGCTGGGGAAGACCAGGTACGTCATGCACTTGTGGGGGTCGTCTTTCATACTCTTCAATTTGACCGTTGCAAAGGCACCAGATATGCAGGCGTGCGGTTTCGGACGGGGCTGCTCGATACTATACGCGAGATAGGTTAGGTCTACGCACGAGCTCCCCGCCTTAGTTCTGACGTAGGCCTGGAGCAGACGCACTCGCACACCTAATCATACCACGCCATCCGGTATTACGACCTCACGCACGCATGCTGCATCATTTCCGATTCATCGTGCCTCTTCTCCCGCGAGATGAAGACGGCCTGACGCCATTGCACTACTACGATTCTGCCATGCAGCTCGCTAGACATGCTTCCAGAGAACCTACAGAAACCGAGTACGTCGTGGGTATGGCCGCGGCATCGGAGATAAAGCGCATGTAGGTGGATTTGTCCAATGCTTCTACGTAGGCCTAATTTTGCTCGACAGCCTGGATGAATGCAGACAGGAGATGCTTGAGGGCTCGAGTTCTCACTTGAGTGAAGCGACGTCGGCGGAACTCTGAGCTCGCTACGGTTGCGCGATGTCGCTCATGTTAATAATGTCCCATTTCCGCACAGGCGACCGATCAGACGTTGATGTCAAGTTCACGGCATCGCCGGGCGGAGTGCCAGCGTACTGAGAGTTCTGATGTCACTCGTTCTATGACAGCTAATGGTGTTATCAGATTTCCAGTGACGAGAAAGGTACGTAGCTATCGCAAGGGACTATATACACGCATATGCATATGTCGCGGTTCATTAACAGGTGGTATCATTTAGGTATCATTAGTGGAGGCCATCTGCGTAAACTCTCTTCCAACTGGGCCTCTCTGTCCACGCAGCCCAGTATGCAACAACCTTCGGCGGAATAGGCTGCTTCGTTTCCTTCTCGAGCGCCTTGTAGCCCTCCGTGTCATTCTTGCCGCCAAGGACATGGACTAAGCGTGCAAGCCAGGCCCCCAGGTGGAAGTCGTCTTCGCCGGGCGAGGTGCCGCCCAGGAAGCCGCTTTCGGGTAGGATTGTGGGCAGGTCGTTCAGGATGAAGCCCGAGATGGTCTTCCAGTGGGCCTCGGATTGCTTGTAGAACTCGTCAGGGGACGCCTCGCCGTTGTAGATGGCGAGGATACCGCCATTACCGGCGATCTTATCGTCGTAGAACTGCTTGTACGGTACGGCCTTCTCCGTCTTGGAGTGCTTCTCGAGCGCGTTCTGGCCTGTGACAATAAAGTTCAGCGCTCGGGTCCGGCTGAGGTGACAGTAGCGTTTGACTTACGGTTCTGTACAAAAAGCTTGGGGAAGCCGTCCGCTGCCGCCTTCAGTTCGTCTTCATTACGCTGACTCGCTAAATCAGCTTCGGTTCAAACAAGGTCACCTGGCTACTTACAACAAGTAGCAGGGGAAAGTTCGGATCGTACTTGTCCTCGTGAAGCCTGGCGATGAAGGGGGTGCCTGTGGCTACCTTCTTCGGTGCATTCTTTACGAGCCAGTGCGTAACGGACTCGGTGTCCGTGAAGGCCTGGCCGTCTGCCTGCAATGCAGGCAGGGTGGCCTTCGGGTTCTGCAATAGGCTTTAGCACGCTGTGATACTCAGGGCAAAGGGCGAATGATGCCTTACAATCTGGAGGAACTCTGGGGTGAAGTTCTCTCCCTCGACTAAATTGATGACCTTCTTCTCGACGGCACCTTGAGGGTACTCGAGCTCCTCGCTGATGTGCGGTGGTCGTTGTCAGAATCAACAGGGCATCTCTGGCAACACCTTTCTGCACTTACACGGCAAGCTCAGGTACCGCTGACCACACGGACAAGCCGAAGACATAGAGGACGGCGGGCTGGTGGCGACGCCTCCTCAGTAACTTGGAGAACCCGTCAATGCTCGTACGCCAAACCTTGGACATAGTGTGAGCAGAAGTGTGGAGGGCGACGGTTATGTGGAGTTTGTAGGTTGATGGCGGTCCTGACGAGATGCCAGTGCATGTCGCCGAAGTGCGGGCTTATATACCGGAGACCAGGGAACATCCCGTGGAAGACTTGAGAGTCATCGGAACCGAGACATCGGAGTAGATAGTAGGTTGTGCAATCGCATGTCAGACCGGCCTGAGCAGGAAGGACACACCGCGACATTCGGCCAGCGGCGATCATGACCTGGGCCTGCACAGATGACAGACAAGAAGCACAACTTGCGCGGGCGCGCTCCGCATCGTACTATCATCATCATTCGGAACCCCATGTCGCCTTGATGAACAACCTACTGACATACCATCCACGTGCATGTCGCGATATTCTTCGCGAATAACACAATCCTATTCAACGAAGCTACAGCCTACCGTCATACACAAAGACGAGCGAGGGCCTACACAGCCTTCGCAGGGAGCTCCCGGCACTATTACGCAGTCGATGCGCAGGCCATTGCACCTAGAATCATTCGTTGGCCAGCTCTCTTGCGCCGATGATGGGCGTTTTACAGATCGATGATCCTCCCTACTTGAATACCACACAGTGCCGCAGTCCTACAAACCCATAACCCTGCACACCAATCGAGATATGGATTAGGCCATCACCAATTCATGTTTCATTGAATGCCGGTCGTCATGTTCCTTGGGCTTCCGCCTCCTCTTCCGCCGAGAACTGAGGAATGCACTAGATTAGGATACATGAGGCACTATGGCTCAACTGTGCTCTCACCTCGACCCTGTCTGGAAGCCCTTTGATAGCCTCTCGCAACCCTTTCCGCAACATCACTGGGTTGTATATCTTCCTCTTGCAACGTGGGCACTTCGCATCGATGACGGCTTCCAGGATGGTGCCATCGAGGCAATCAGTCGAGATCCCGTCGCGTTCCATCTGCGAGACCAGGGTATACTTCATGACCTGCCATGGACTGTTATCAACATCCTCCTCGCAAGAATGGCACACTAATTGTGTGGTCGTGGCATAGGGGAAGAGGTCTATGTCATCGAGGCGCTCCCGGAACAGATCTCTCCTGTTACGGTGCAGAGTCATGAGCTTCATAATTGCAGAGCCATCGATTCGGGATAGGTCAGACACCGCCTCAGGAGAGCATAGGTCAAGGGTCAAGGTCTTGGAAGAAGCCCAAGCCGCTTCCTTGTACCAGCCGTGCTCGTAGGCGATGCCGTAGATGCGGGCCGGGGATGCCTCCAAAACCGGAGACGTTAGCACAGAGCGTATCATGACTGCCGCCGACGTCACTTCATACTTGTCCGCGGCGCGTAGTAGAGTTTCCAGGGTGTCGATCGAATCGAGGGGGGGCATCCCAAGTCGGAACGACAGGTTGAGTAGCCCGGCGATGACTTCCGTGCTCTCCTGCATCGTAATAGGCTCCGTAGAACTCGACGATGGAGACTCTTTGGGAAGACTGAACATTGTCTTGAAGAAGCCCCATGTCAGCTTCAGAAGCAGAGATGACGCGCCGAACAGCGTTCCGTCGTTTGAACGCAGTGTGATGTCCATGTCAGGGGACGAAGGGTACTCCGGGTGGTAGTTGGGTAAGGGTGCATCCTCCTCTTCTACTTTCACCGATACGTTCCCTGCTGGTGCTTCCATTGCAAATGCTCACGACCTGAGCTGTACATTGTCAGGTAACGTACACAGGATTGAGAGGAAGACATGTACCTACGGGCTGGAGTGCGGATGTCAAAAAGTCCTCCGACTCTCACGGATTAGTACTTATTGGACTCGGGTCCGTGAGGGGTGTTGGGCTTGATGCCGAGTGATGTTGGGTCGACAACATCCTTAAGTATCGCGATATGCAGCGAGATGAAATGATAGAAAAGCTTTGTACAGCCACGCCCGAGTAACGTGGTGTCCAAGGGCGCTTCTCGAAGAATACCGTAAGTAGAGGTAGTAGCGCCAAGCATATCACCTTGTCTGACCACACAGTGCAGCTACAGTAAGTAGTTGATCATGAGACATAGTCATGCAAAGAAGGCACGCCACTGTACGATGGATTATCTTCGAATGGATTATCGTCAACTCACGTTAAAGTCGAAGGGCCGGAGTAATGACTGTCAGAAGCAGGTTCCACGGCGTCAGAGCCAAACCTGCCGTCTTGGTAACGCAGCGACATTAGAGCGGCGTGGAAGGCAACCATGGGTCCACTTGAGAACATGATACATGAAGTTCAATGGTTGGTATAGATAAGTAGACGCACGGAGTAGCCACACCACTATGCAATGCAGCCGGTCATTCACTAACAATGTGCAAATCGAAGCACGCTAGCGGCGGAATGGCGGCCAAGGATTGACAAACACTATTGAGACGTCTAATACGGACCATATGAGGTTACTCAGGGTTATACAATGGCCGCACGTAATGAGTTCTCGGTCGTTATCCTAGGTCGGCATGATGCACGAATGGTCAGTCCCAGGTCAACAAGCGGGCAGAAACACATACAGTCATTTACCTCTAGCGTGGTTGGCAGGGCCTTGATCATCGCACGCAGGTTCGTTTTGGTATGCGTTGCATCATACAGGGTTTCGCGACAATGCGGGCAGGTAGCTTCAGCTGTAACCTGGACCATATCACTGTCCACGTCGTCAACGCTAATGGGGACTCGCTCAGCCCTCGACAACCACCAGGTCTTGAGGGCTAGCCAAGGGTTGTCCCCGAAGTTCCTGGAGCACCTTGGACAGGTTTGTAAAACCTCATTTCCTTTGTCAAAAACGCCACTGTCGTCGAGTTTCTCCCGTAGTGCATCTCTCCGCCTTCGCTGCAGGACGAAGAGCTTCATGATCGCGGAGCCATCGAGTCTCACGAGTTCCTTGGCGACTTCAGGAGAGCAGAGGTCCATACGGATCGTCCTGGACAGCGCCCACTCTACTTCCCTCTCCCAACTGCGTTCGCAAGCGATGACATAAACGCCAATTGGAGAGACCCTCGAGACATCAGAGGTGAGGCATGCACGTATAAGCATGATCGCAGTTGGCATCTCGTAATACTCTGCTGCACGCAGAACGTTTATCACCAGATCGGCGGCATCGACGGGAGGCATCTCCATTGAGAACGTAGTTTTCAGTAGTCCTGCGACGACGGAAGCTTCCTCTGGAATGCGAATGGGTTCGTTCGGAGAAGATCTGGGGACGTCCTTCGGTTCCGTGAGCAACCTATTGAACCATCCTGACGCGAGTTTAAGGCTCTGCGAGAAAACACAGAAGGAAATCCCGTCCCTGGAGCAGAGGACAATATCTGTGTCTGAACCCGGCTGGAACGATGGATGGAACTTCGGGTAGGACATGCGCCCTGTCGCCGCGAACCGCAGTTGATACCCTCCTGCAAACGAGGAACTCCCGCAAGACCTGGGGCAATGACGTGGACGTGAGCTCTCCACATATAACATCCAATGAAATAGGCCTACTGGGTGGATCGGCTTAAAGAAACACACCGCTTGCTTGGCAGACACGGTGTAAGGGGTAATGTACGGTCTGAAGGCGTAGAAACGCCCGTGTACACGCCTCGTTTACCACCTGATACTGCAAGGCGTTATCAGTTCAATCAGAAGGGCGTGTATCAGGGCATGTATAGGTTCTGAACCAAGGAGATTTTCCCGAGTTCACGATACGGAAGTTGACAGGTCATACACCGTATGAATATTAGTCAGCTTCGCGCCGTACTTTGCTAATCTACCGGCGCCCGGCCCCAGTCCAGCGCAGTCCAGCGTCTTGCGGTGGTCTCACTTATGACATATGTAGCACACGCAACCACGCGTCCGGGGAGAATGGGCACTGGTGCATTAGCGATATATGTATGAGCATACCCAAGAACTTCTACAACCCAAGTACGTCGAGATGCTATCGAACTTGCCGAATACCTTAGAAGACAAAGACCTACGTGTGTTTTAGCACCTGCAGCTCAGTCATTAGTAGACTTGACTTACCTGGTCCTCAAGCTTGCTGACGGTTCGCGGAGCTGGGTAGTTGAGCTCTGCGAGGTGTTTCCTGCCAATAAATTCAGTGATAGAGTTACGCAGGTGGCAACTGCAGCTCACTTCATCGCGGTCATCATAGGCGGCGGCCCTGGAACGCACAATCAGAGCGTCAACGTGCCAGGCATGACAAGACGACGTACCGCACATCATGATCTTGATATCATTGTGGGGGTTCGGTGCGGGCATCCAGTTCTCAACCTGGTCCTTCGACACAAAGCCGACGCCGCCCGTCCAGCCCTCGGGCGGGTTGTTGAGAACGTAGAACACCTTGAAGCGGTTCGGGTGCTTCGCCGCGAGCTCGTCTAGTTCTTTCTTGAGCAGGATGTCCTCGTAGTTCACGTTCGCGTAGATGAGGTTCAGCACGGTGTGGTCGCTCGGGTTCTTGAGCGCCGCGCGAACGACCTGCAGCATGGGCGTGATGCCAGTGCCGCCCGCGATCATGCCCAGGACGCGCCATGTCGACGGTTTGTACGTGAACTGGCCCTTCGGACCCTTCACGCGGATCTTGTCGCCAATTTTGAGGAGTGAGACGTAACGGGAAATGTTGCCCTTTTCGTATGACTGCGACGAGTCGCTGAATGTGGGGGGCAGCGGAGTGAGCGCGGACGACGCACCTTGATGAGCAAGTCAAAGTGTCCCAGGTCATCGTCGCTACTAGTCGGTGTGTAGCTACGCATGATGTCCTTCCCGTTGATCTCAGCCGAGACGGAGATGTGCTGACCAATGGGCAACCCGAGAATGTCATCTGGCTGAGGCAGCGCGAACCGATAGCTATGGATCGTCTCAGTCACAATGCATCACATCGCATGGTCAGCACTCACATAGCAGTGTTTGGAGAAATCTGAATCTTCTGTCTCAGTGGAAACTCCTGCCATTGCGAGGGGTCAAGTACAGGCTTCTTCTCTACGAGCAGTAGTTCAGTTCGCTGGCGACGAGGTCGGCAACGTGGCACCCACTCTGAGCTGCACCGAACTTTTTGTAGACCCAGAAACTCGTCACCGCTGCTAAAAGGAGGGCAAGCAACTGCGTGGTGCTCCCACCCAAGGGACCCGCTGATACCGAGGCTGAGCTGGCCGTGCTATCCTGCGCTGACATCGTTCCCTCCTTAGGTGGCAAACCGATCAGGATCAAGCGTGAAATGTCGTAACCGGCCTCCTTGAGTTTTCTGTTGATGAAGCGAGAGACAGCGACGAGAGAAAAGAAGGTGACGATGAAGGACGTTAAATAGGCCCACTGTAGACGGTTGGGCATCACAGTCGTCGGAAGCGGGAATCGCACGATATTTGTCGTTGGGGTCGGGAATACGCCCGTAGAAGACGCTCAAGCTGGTCCGGACTCGACATCTCGGGCCCAAACGGTCTCGGGATCGTCTCATGGCAATGCATAGAGTTTATTCTGCGCGTTCCGTTTAGTAGTGGTAGAAGTGGTACGTAGACACGAAGTCGCAGCGTTGGAATCGCAGGCAATTGGGTCATCGTAGGACTGGAATCTATGCGACGTGTCCGTGGATACTTGTGTCACGCGCACATGGTCGCTGAGCCCGGCAGTGAGCCGTATATACGCTCTCCCGATATTAGCTCCTGACATAGCCTCTGGGAATGTGAATCCTACGCGATGAGTCGAACATGCATCTGCCACCAAATGTATGCTTTTGAACACCCTTGACGAGACGGCGTCGCAGATGATAGCAAGCGGCCGACGAATTACTCCAGTGTTGCATGCACTCGCTGCCAGCGGATTACCCGCTTCCACCCTCCTCGTGTTCATCATATTCATAATCACATACAGACGCATGGATCTGCTACTTTCTGCCCGCGAATGCTTCGCTCGTGACTCGACAACAACGCGTGAGCTCGAGATGCATACCGTCCATCACTGTCATGTCATGTATGGACAACGAATGAATAATAGCCTGGTTGCCACACTCACCGGCCTCAAGCTTCGGGGATACATAGGGGATACAGTAAGTATTAAATCTGTCTTCGCTAAATTGGCTTAGCCGGGTTGTGGGGATACAGTGGCCGCTGTGGTTCGATGGATGACGGGTTGCGAGCCGGCGAGCCGAGAGGTGTCCAGTCTCAAGACGCTGAGTGAGATCCTGGACTAGACAAGCCGACGGTTGCCCGCGCAGTGGTGGTAGCCAACGCATTAACAGGAAATTACGCAACGCAGCAGATATCAGAGCATTCCGGGCTTTGCAAGAAGTTGTAGAAGGGCCGCTGCGATATAATCAGCTGTGTGCCAAGTCGCTGATACGGCTGGACACAGCCAGGCCTAGTCGATTCGGGCTCCGAGAAGAACGGGCGCGCAGGACGAGGAGATACGGACATCGGGAAGCCGATCGAACGGAGAACTGGAGAGCATCGGGTCCGAGAGGGTCACGAAATATTGGATGCATGCGGTGGAATGCTTACAAGCAGATGCAGACCACACCGCGGAAAACGAGACGTTGCGGCGCGTATATCGCCAGTCCCGTTGACAGTGTGGTATATGACGGCCGTCTTGTGCCCGGGTCAGAAATGTATCACATCTGAGATCGACGTGTCGAGATGCTTGCGCACCCGCTGGCGGTTACCAAGTACGCAGGCACCATATGGGCCTAGCATGCAGGCACGCGCAGTCGAGATTCAGGTGGTGGAGAGGCTAAGGTGTGCAGCTGTGAGGACGGTACATGAACCGCACACCGATGTTCACGGCGGAGGACGCGGGCGGAACTTGGGAACAGGCAACGGGTGGCAGGCGTGGCGACGACAAGCAGTGCAACGGGCGCGGCTGCAAAGCACACAAGCAAAGGCGGGTGGCTGGGCGCGCAGGCGGGCGTCTGCGCGTGCGGGCGCTGCGACGCGGGGGTACTGTAACGTTTCGACCATAGGTTCAGTCACGGTCACACCCACCCCGTGAACTAGGGTTTTTAGTTCATGGTCACAAGTCACGGAGGTCAGTGAACTAACCCCCGCCGAAGTCACACCTTGGTCACGACGGTCAGGTCCAGGTCGATTTCCCTGCAACCCACCGCTGCGGGCCCGCAAAACCTCGCCGCTCGTCTACTAGACTTCCACATGTATATTTTTTACTTCTCTGCATTCAATTTGGTGGCCATTGATGGTACCGCAGCCGCCATGGTGGTGGGTCGTGAACTGAACTAGCGAAAGGGTCACGGTCACAGGTGCGCCGTGAACTGGGGCGCTTAATTAGTTCACGGTCACAGGTCACACCCAGTGAACCTATGGTCGAAACGTTACAGTATTTGGAAACCAGGACAGCCACGTGGAGGGGCACAAATACGGGGCCGACTCTCACAGTTGAACTGGTACATATGCGTCGCTTGGCCCGCATGCCGCCCCCTACGACCCTTCTTCATTTCCCCTCCCTGTCCGTCTTCTAACGCTCTGCTGGGGATCCCCCCTTTTCTTCTCTTTTCTTTATTTTCTTACGGCTGGGGTCCTTGCCCTCCTCGCACGTTTTCGTGTGATCTTCTCCTTCACCATTACAGCGCTATCGCACACGCCGGCGTGTCGAGTCAACTCAAAAAGCATGGACTCAGCGACCCCTCGTCCACCATCCTCCCTGCGGTCTCTTCCCTCCGCCACGCAGCGGAGAAGAGGCCCTCCGACTTCCCTCCGGATTGACACCCCAGCCCTCAGTTCCGATATAGCACTCGTTCAGAACGAGAGCCCTGCCTCTGGACTTTCATCTACGACTTCTGACTCTGACTCGTTTGTATTTCCTGCAACCCCCAGCAAGCCACGGACTTCCCGGAATATGAAGAAGCTGTCACTCACCCTCCCCTCCGCCCAGTCCTCTACCAATTCCCTCCTCTCCACAGATGGCCAAGGTGCAGAACCCAAGAGACGACTGTCGATCGTTTCCCTACCCGCGCCCGTCCCGGCTACTTCTCTCAGGAGAAGGGGGGAGGAGGACCAGTCTCTTGATTCCGCGTCATATCACGACGGACCCGTGCAGATCCTCCCGAGCATCTGGCTTGGTTCCGAGGATAATGTCCGCGATTGGAGGGGCCTTAGGGAACGCGGTATCAGGTCGATCCTCAATGTCGCGAAAGAGGTCTCCACTGTTTTCGATACGGTGAAGCCCCATCGCGCATTCATGTCGACCCCTGACCTCGGTATCACCGGCGCCGACTCCGAGTCGACGTACTATTTCGCCCATGTCCCCAGTGGCAGGCCTGCGATGCACTATCTCAAGCTACCTTGGTCGCACGGTCAGGCGGACCTTGTACATACAGGTTTCCCAGCTGCATTCGCTTTTGTCGATCGGGCTCTCGAACGTGGAGACGGCGTGTTGATTCAGTATGTAACCTGCAAGCATGTTCCACCGATCGATTGTCTCACGTTTATTATAGCTGTCAATGCGGTGTTTCGCGTTCTGCAACCCTGGCCATTGCCTTAGTCATGCGTGCAGCTGCTCAACGATCGCCAAACGTGCCGTGCGAGGTCTGGGCGCTGAAAGGCATGCAAGGTGCCTACGATTTCGTAAAGGAAAAAAGCAATGCTATTGGGCCTAACATGTCGTACGTGGCCAGTACGCTCCGTGTGACGTTGGCTCACATTATATGCGCGTAATCCAGCCTTATTTATCAGCTCTTAGACTACGAGCGCACGTTTAAGACTGGCACCAGCTCCCCGGCGTTGTCCGATCAATCGCCTTCAGAGGCAGAGTGGAGTCGCCAGCGCATGCTGATGGATGAAGGTCCCACCGACGATGATAAGGAAAGCGTCGAGGTTATGCGTGAAGCCAGAGCATTGGATCAGGCCATGGAAAACCGGTTAATGACACGCAAATCCTCCGTGTCTTCCATGAGTTCTTCTGGATCATGTCCGAGGAGACCCAGGCTGGCATCACGGAAGCGTGCAGGTTCCATCGCGAGCGTCATGACAGGGAGCAGTCTGTTGAGCGAAAACCTCGTGGAAGAGGACGAGGAGCAGGAGTTGCTGGGCGTGGGCGGTGGGTTCGACGAGAGCAGTGAGGGCACATGCTGCTCCAGCGCGGAGCCCACGGAGGATGAAGGATCGCGCTCACGGAAGGATTCCGGTGACTCGGAGCAGCCGTCGTCAGGGTTCCTCACTGCGCGACAAGTGCCGGCCGCGCGGATGCCACCTTCAGCTCCTCACCACAAGTCGAGCTTCACACTCCCACCTCCTCCGGCCACCGCTATCAGAGCGAGCTTCGATCTGACTCCGAGGCCACTCAGGGTACGGGCCCGCAAGCCGCCAAACCTGGCCATCCTGCCACCCGTCCCATCGTCACCTATCATCCCAGTTAACTCGCCTCCGTCTCCACCTCCTGTCAACGTTCGTCGTCTCCGTGCCGACGCGCGCAAGCCCACTCTGCCCCCAAAGGACCTTCGTATCAAGGTACAGAACCCGTCCAGGCCGAAACTCACCTCCGCAGTGTCGACTCCTTCTTCCCAGATGCTCTTCGTGTTCCCTCCGTCTCCGACCGCGACACGTACCCCCTCCACCATGACGCTCACCTCCAACGCGTCATTCCCCTTCCCTCCCTTGGCAACGCCCCGCGTATCCTCGTTCAAGGCTGACGGACGACGTCGGTCTTTCATCGGTGTTCCACCGCCGTCGACACCCACGGTCGCCTCTTCCCGCGTTGACGCACGGGGCTGGATCGGCGGCCTGGGCAAGTAAGTTTAGTCTCACGTCGTTCAGCTCGTCGCCATGGTAGGCTCCTCGCACTGTTCAGTCCTCTGTCTCGGTTGCACTCGTCCGTTCCGTTCTGTACGCCGCATTTTCACTTCTTCGTTGACCGCCTTGCAATTCGGACCATTCGCGCCGTTCACGTCGTTCTGTATTTTAGCTGCACATGGATTCGGGACTCCGGGCATCCACCTCTGCGTATTTTATCTTTTACCCTTACTACTTACCACTTACTTCGTCGGACCGGACTTCACGCATCGCATCGTCGTGTCTGTACCAGTAGCCGCACCCCCAGTGACGCTCACGCTCGCAGCATCTCCGCATCGCCTTCGCCTACACCCTGTTGTTAGTAGATCACACTTGGCCGCTCCGCAGAGCGGGAAGCGAGCAAAAAATGCAAATAGAAATATTAGCTCGCATCGACGGAGATGATACGGAGTGAGGTCTGTTGCGAAGTACACTACTTGAATATCCGCCCGACGCTGTTCTTCACCACACCGCCCAGGAGTTGCCCGCCTATGCCGCCCATGTTCCAAACGGAGGAAGCCTTGGCCCATCTTTCCTTCGCATCTCGATCGCTGTAGGGCTGAACGTGTGAGCAATGAAACGTGCAAACGAAGGAGCGTGACGTACGCATACGTGAATCCGATCGCATTGCTCACGTTGAACACCAACGCGAGCAGGACTATGGGAATGAATCTATTGATTGGGATGAGACTTGGAAGAAGATATATAAACCAGGAGACGTACGATAGGTTGAACTTCAGGAACGATACAATCAACAATGCCAACCATAGCAAAGGGAAAGCATATAGAGCAATCTGAACGAACATGAGTAGATTTGGGCAAGCAAGTTTATGTTATGCCTACCCAAAACATCCTGCATGATTACCGTCAGCTGTGTGCGTACAATGCGTCAATGAAAACCTCACCTGGAGTCTATGGGGTTCGCAGGGCGGGATGGCTGAAGTATGAGCATGAGCATCGATATATGCTATTCACATATTGGGCGTATACGCACGTCGCGACTCTCGAATACCCAATAGCTCTCCCCGTCATCGTCAACCTGGTTCCAGTATCGGAGGCCCACCAAGATACGACCCGCTACATTCTGCGTCGCAGGTGGCAGTGAGCCAGGTCATTTCATGTAATCCACGTAGATGACGCACTCTGCAGTTCCAGAAATCCATGGCTAGTAGGACCACGACGAGAACAGTCTGCCCGCATATGAGCGCAGCAAGCGAGGAGTATCCTATGGGCTGACGCACCGAGACGACGAAGTTTTGAGTGAAGAAGCCACACAGAAGGTAAACTGCTATGGCCGCTATTCGGAAGAGATAGAGGAAGAAGAGGACGACGGGGTGAGCTGACTATCAGACCATGAGGATAGTCGTCTTCAAACGAGTGGGACGCGTACTTGGCGGAAGATACCCGCTATTCCTGTTAAACCACGGATTTCAGCACAAGTACAAGGAATATCCGCTAGACCTTGGCTCACCAGATTCTGCATCTCCCGGGTTGGTCGCCATTTGTTGGGTCGATGCGCGCGCACCGGCGGGAGGCCTCGGGGTAGTCGGAGCATTGGTAGGAGCAGGAGGCTGCTCGACTTCGTCTGGTTCAATGGTCTGAAGAAGGGGTTCAGATACGCCTGACATGATGGTGGTTAGGAGTGGGCGCAGCTTGCGCACAACGCTGTGCGGTGTTGCAGCACGTCGCGCGGCTCGCGCCCATGATGCGCACCAGACGCCCGTGAGACGCGTCCCACGTGAACGCGGCGGATGTACTTTGGTCGCTGCGCGTCTCGACTCTCAGCTACGATGGACCCCGTCGAGGATGGGGCAGACGATGCGCAACCCACTGAGACCACCGCACTCCTCCTCTCCAGATCTAATTCTCAGCCCTTCCCCGGACAACCTCCTTTGCCTCTCGTAGAGCCCGTGATACTCCGAGTCATGTCCAAGGGAATCGCGTCTTGCACAGACGCTGATCTTTGTCCTATACAACCTACATCTCGCGCAGAAGAGATAGCCTTTTCCCTCATTGTACTGCTCTATGCGCGCCATAGTAAATGGCTCCGGGAGAGATACAGCGGGGATATCGTGGAGCGATGGCAAGCGCAGGAGCAGCAAGTACAGGACCTGCATCTGCTCGAGCAGAAACTTCTCAGCCTATGGACGACCTTCCTAGCGCAGTGCCCTTCGGATGAGGAAATTGAAGTCGTGTTATGGATGTCCTTTTCTTATAATAAACCAGGGCATCAATCAAAGAGAGGTACGAATGCATGAATAGGCCAGTACGGTCAAGGAATGTTCACGCGTTTGCTCCAGTTGTGGACTTCCTATGCGGGCTTCCTTCCTTGGAAGAGCTTTTGACTCATCCAGTCGTCCTCCTCAGTGTAAGAAGAACATGGAAACTGGGTCGGATCCGGAACGAGAGCGAGATGCCTTACCTCTCACGTTTGCTACATCGCTTTGATGCACTCGGCACCCCGCGGTCCGTAATTCGCGTATCCAAAATGTTCTTTTCTTTCTAATGAGTACGACAGGGTTATGCATGCCATAGACCTGGTCATGCTCCTTGCATATATGGCGATGCTTGCACACCTTCTGATTTCCCCGCCAACCCACTCCGTAGACCGGACCGCTGTAGCCTCTCCAGGGCTGCGCGAGGCTGCCCTGATGATTTACTCAATCGCAAGGCTCTATAAGAGGCCCGCCTTTTCCGAAATCCCACACATTCTAGTACTCGGTGCCTTCACCTCGCATTTGCCCGAGGTAATCTATCCTGACGACGTCGCATTTGGTGTATTGCTCTTCGCATTCTCGTGGATGGTCATTGACCTACATCTCCCCTGGTCTACAAGCCCCCTACATCTGATACCAGCAGAGCTCATCTTGCCGCGATCTGTTCTCATATCACACGGCGTCTCCCGCATATTCATTCCTGTAGTTGCATTCTTCCTTCCTGCCCTCTTGCTCTCGCTGTTTCTTCTGTCGACATCACTAGCTGACATTATTCCGGCCGTTGTGCTCGCCAGCCTAACCCCCGCACCCTTGGAATCAAGAGTGGCCTTCCTGACGCTCTTCGCCGTCCTATTCCTTACCATGATCTGCTCTCTCACTATGCTTGTCACGGTCTATCCATCCTTTGTATCGCAAAATCCTACCGATCCCTGGGACCGTTGTTCAAGACCGATTGGCCTAGAGGCCCGCAGGTTTTTCATTCGCACGGTTGTACGATACTCAGTGCCGTACACTTTCCCGGCGCCATCCAACCTCCTTCAGCTAGTCATTCGTTTGCCTGAAATGCTGCTTTCCTTGATCCGAGACAGAGGCAGTTCCCCCGCGATCTCTGCTCTTCGTCTGCCCGAACGTATCGTGTGGAGAATGACCGTTGGTCCGGTAGTCGTCGTATTTGGTGTCTTCTGGTTGTGGGGCCTGCGAAGCTGGTAACTGGTAAGCAATCAAATCTTCTCAGGCTCGGAATTTGCACATATTGACGCGAATGCCAGCGACCGTGTTGATCCATTCGGTCCACCTGCGCATTCTTTCATCCTATTGCATTCAATGTTACACACGAGGGGATTACCTCTGATCGAACATGGACAATCATAGAGTGACTAGACACTTCGTAATACTTACGGACACTATGGGATTGTTATACAGTAATACAATGTGTCTTCGTGAAGCGATTACTACAGCCTTCTTGACTTCAGTTCACACTTGTCAGATAGTGATATATGGAGTACCCAGCAACTAAGCTCCGCAATTTGTTTTGTTAACCCTTTAGTCCGTCTTCCGACAGTCTCCTTCGACTTGGAACAGCTTCCGAAGGCGAGATCGTTCGACGATGTCGATGACTTAGAATCACCGATCTACAGTATGTACTTAAATCACGACCTCAATGATCTCAGATCTACACTTGATGATCGTGGCCGCGGCTGACTGCCAGGCGCCCCGCTTCCTCTATTCCGCCTTTGGTACAGCTTGTTACTCTCAACCCTCACCGTGGAACGCATCCGTCAACATCTTACAAAGACATGAGCAGGGGTCGGAACGAAGGCTCTCGGCCTACTAAGCGACGTAGGACTGCCATTGGCCAACCTTCCGAAGATGACAAGGTGTCTGCTGCACAAGCGCAAGCAAACGCGCCTACTGCAACGGCGTTATCGACGCGGATTATTCCACAGTCGATTCCTTTCTTGACTACTTTGTGTATACGCGTGTTTGCGAAAAGTTTTAGAAAACTCTCAGAAGACTATCTAGTATGGGAGAATGTCCGCTCCTGGTTGAAGGCCCTCCCAGATCCTCTCGCCCAGAAGGTCTTTTCTGCACTGAAGTCGACATGTCCTGAATTCCTCAGTAGTGACCTGATAACCATGGTCTGTCCTAGCCGTTGTGTATGTCCCATCCAGTGACATTAACTCTGCTTCTGTTGTCGCTCCAGTATTTCATCCGGGCGCCCACAGTCACACTCGACCGGAGCCTGCCCGGAGTTAATAGACACACATTCGTGGCTATACGCGACTCTCCCATCAGATCCCAGCTGGAAGAGCTGCATCTTACAGACTTCGAGAAGGAGGCTGATACCGTGTTTGCCTCCATTATCTCGAACCTCTCTGGCCTGCGTGTTCTTGTTCTTAGGTAATCATTATTCAAATATCAGATGGCTCTCAGTTATTGATTCACTCAAACACAGGGGCTGCTCTAAAGCCGGTGAGAAGACGTGCGGTGTTGTCGCGCAGAAGTGTCCCAATCTCAGAGTGCTCAACATGAACTATACATCTGTGACTCCTGTCTTGCTGGCCCCCATCCTGCTGGCGTGCAGGAACCTGGAGGTCCTGAAGGTCGCTGGGATATCTAGCTGGGTTCGTCCTGATATTTATGTGGCAGTGCAACTTGTGTTATATGTTTCATATTGCAGACTGATGCAGCATTCGCCAAATTGACTGCTATGCTCAGCGCACGTAAAGATTTCCAGCTCCAGAAACTACGCACTCTCAAGCTGCGCCAGACATTCCTGAGCGACAACGCACTAAGCCCCTTCATGCGTCTGTGCCCCAGTCTTCGCCGTGTGGACCTCTCATTTACAGTTATCACCCATCCATCCCAATTGTTGAGTGGGAAGCCGCTAGAGAAGCTGTCGCTCACCTGTACCAAGATTACAGGGGTTGAACTACTTGCCACAGTTGCTCAGTTCCCTGACCTTGTTACTCTTAATATCGGCGCCCTTGGAGGTGGTGGTCAGGGATCCAACCCAATGCTCTCGAATACATCTGCATTGAGCATGAGTGATCAGACACTTGGCGCTCTTGCAGACATATTGGAGACTTTTCCTCGCCTCGAGCAGGTCAATTTGGTTGGCAACACGAAACTGGGCATGGGTGCTCAACAAGCGATAGGTGACTTCATTCGCCGAGTCGGCAGGAAGTGCAAGGTGGGTACAGACTCCACTTTCGTAGAGTGACTAATGAGCGCCGATTGCAGGTGTTGAATTTGTCAAATCTGCGATCACTCCGTTCTCCCGATCTAGAAGGGTTACTGCAGGAGAGCGTGGAAGAAGGCCCTCCCAGGATACAGGTACTGCTCTTAAACAACACGATAGTAGATGACATGGCTGCACCATATATCTCTGCCTGCAATGACTTGGAGAATCTGGCTGTAGGCGGAACAAGGTTTACCAGTGAGTTACCATCTTGCATGCGTCGTCAGTGACTTAGTCTGCGTTGGTCCGGATACAGGCGTAGGGCTGTTCAATATCATCGATGCGTGTCAAAAACTGCAGAAGCTGGATCTTACCAGCTGTCGTGGGGTCAAGATTAGTGAGAGGCGCAGATTCTTTGAGGTGAGCATTGTAGTCAATCATTGCCGTGCGAGTCGCTGCCTGGGCGAATACTTAACCCGGCCTCGTAGGTCTGGGAGAATGAGTGGAATGAATCATGACCCCAATGATCGTTCTTGACCATGCGTATGTACCTCGCCAATACCTCGCCATCCGAGTCGTGCAGAGGCATCTGACGGCACCAGAGTCTCGAACGCGTATGAAGGATCGTCCACGACGGTTTTCATGACTCTTGATAAGGAGACACGTGTTTCGATAGCAAAAAATTATGACATCCCTTTTAAACTCGCCACAGAGTATGTACCCCTTCAACGCTGTTGAGCAGATCGAAATCGCCACTCACAGTAACGGAAAAGATCCATTAGCCAGGTCGATCCGGCCCGGAGACAGTCGGAGACGCCCATGCAATGTAAGCGCCAGAGCCACACAGCACGTGGGAAACTTGTGCCCTTGCTTTGTTCCCGATCGAGCATGTCGTTGTTCGGCTAGGCCAAAGCGTAAGTACAAGGCGATGTGGCATAAAGCATGGCCTGCCCTCCGTGCGCCCCTTTCGCGTTTACCACCACCACCCCTCCCCCAGCCACAACCCCTAACACACTTCACACCTCATTTGACACGAATTAACGCGTCTTGGGCAACTCCCCGACAGCCTTAACGCGTCGAGATGGCACTTGTGGCCCCCGGTGCTGCTGAACATGTCCACCCTATGTGGACACGAACAACAATCGATATTGACTCTCCCGAACTCACCATATTTTACCGCGTCCTTAACGCGGTCTACAATCCCGATGCGCTCGAGGGCGCGCCACCGCCACCAAGACCTCAGATCCTCGTCCCTCCTCAGATCCCCGGAACGACGCGGTCGATGGATATGATCGACTGGGAGAGGAAGCGGAGGCCTCCAGGGGCTGACGAAGACGATTCTTCCGACGAGGAGAACGTACGACGGACCAGTCGGCGCATCAAGGGTAAGCAAAAGCAGCGCAATGGCGTAGTTCCCACCGATGCCCTCTGGGGACATCTCTATACCCCTTGCGGCGACTGGGCTTGGGCAGCTTCGATGCCCATGAAGGACGTCAAAATGGAATTAATTCTCGGCAGTACGTTCCTGCTCCTTTCACAGCCTGACCGCATACTCATGCGGCCTCGCAGCATCCGGGCAGTGCTCCGCCACGCTGAGAACTTGCACTATCGCTGATCGACCAGTGACCGCGTTATCACATAGGTGAGCATACGATAAATACTCTTTGAGCAACGCTGACCGTACTTTCCAGTTGGTCGCTGAGGACCCAGGATCAACTCGAGGGGTTCTATCGCGAGGTTTGTCAACGTATCCGATATCAGTCCTCGCTCGCTCACTCGTGTTTTTAGCTTGCTTTGCTCAAGTCCTCGGATTACCTTCTTCCGCTGCATGGCACTGTTGTTCCCGCGTTGATCAACGTTACCCGCTCCCCGCTCAATGCGTGCCTCAACATGGCTGCGCCGCATCCGGTCTTCTGGATGGAGGCCTCCGCTGACATGCCCTTCGTGCTGAAAAACCGCATCATGGTAGCATACTCTAATTTACACGCCCGTGGCATCCTCCACGGCAGCCCACAGCTGCGCAACATGCTCATTTGCGGCGACGGTACGGTGAAGCTCGTCGATTTTCAGGCGGGCCGCTCGATGCGACCCCTCACCGCGGCCAGTATTCAGGAGGCGAACGGCGCCGACCTTAAACTGGAGCTGCGCCAGGTGAAGTTCAAGCTGGACTATCTGGGCGCGCGCCACTATGAATTTAGCAAGCGCGAGAGAGCGCATGACATGGAGAGCAGGAACAAAGAGAGAGGGCGGCTACGCAGGGTGTCGTATACGTCAAGGTCCGACGGCCTGGTCGACGACGACGAGGCCTACACCGGCGATGACATCACCAATCCTCCCATCCCTGATCCGTTTTGGCAGGACCACTGGGTAGACGACATCGACCGCACTCCGCGACGGTTCATCGTCCCCGGTCATACGGAAGAGGACCTCCGAGTGGCGCTGCAGAACTTCGAGCGCATCGTTATTGAAGCTCACGAGGAAGCGGACGAGCTGTGGAAGGCATATCTGGAGGGTCCTGGGCCTAGCGGAACGCAAAGTCCACCGAGAGACAATGAAGTGGAAAGCGTTGCTCTTCGCGGTCGCTACGTGCGGAGGCGCAAACGAACGCCTACAGAAAGCGGGGAAGTCGGCGGTCCATCACTCACACGACCCGATACGCAGGAAGAAATGGACCGCATCATACGGGAGGCCAATGCCGAAGCCGTCGCTGCGACCGAGTACCCGTTCCCGTCAATCGTCGTCGGTAAGACCTGCCGCGGACGAGCAGTCGGTGTCGGTGACTATGGCTATGATCTCCTCCCTGCGGCGTCTTCGTCGTCGAGCCCGCCCAAGGCACCTATCGTGCGCGACTACGGAGCGGTGGTCAAGCCCTCTGAACCGTTGCCGTCCAACCCTTATCCCAAGTCCACGTCGTCCAAAGCGGCGAGCAAGACCTGCGGGGATCTGCCTCGTGCGTCCTCAGCCGCGAGCCGCCCGCCAAAGGACGTCAAGGTCGTTGACTTCGCGCTGATACCCCACAACGGTCCTCAGGGCTACTACGTCAGCCACCCTCCTACAGAATCCCGGATGGGGATCGAGCGCGCCCGCTACGTCCGCGAGACGAACCGCGAGACGGCTCACAACATGGGCTTCGGGCCGCTCTACCCCTCAGACGACAAGTACTGCCTGCCGCCCTCCTTCAAGCGGCCCCACTCGGACCGCCCGTCCTACTCGTCCATCTCCCTCGGGAACCTGAAGCGCAAGCGCGAGGTGATCATCGGTCGGGAGGACTACGAGGAGTTCCCGTCCGTGCCGAAGCGCAAGAAGACGGAGCACGAATGGGACGACCTCGAGTTCGTCGTGTCGGACGAGCACGTCGACGTCCGCGCTGGCTGCCAGCTGCTGCTGCCCACGGAGGTCGCGCGGCGCAATGCGACGGGGAAGGCCCCGGCGAAGAGGCGGCGCCCCGGGCAGTCGATCCTCAAGCCCGCGCGGCCGCGGCGGTTCCGCAAGCTCCCGGCGGCGCGCGAGTTCTGGACGGGCGAGCGCGAGCCGTGCCTGTCCCCCAAGCTCGGGCCGGCGCAGCTGCCCGTGGGCCGGAACGAGCCGCGGGCGATCCTGGGCTCCTTCGTCTACCCCGCGCTGCCGTACTGGCACCTGCGGCAGCTCACCGCGGAGCTGAAGAAGCTCACCCAGACGCAGGACAAGGCTAACGAGGGCGCGCCGCCTCCGCCTGAAGCCCTCGCGTCTGTTGCGGATACCCCCGTGCCGGAGCCCGCGCCCGAGGCTGGGACATCTGCCTCCGTCAGCGCGAACGCAGGCGCGGAGCGTGACAGTGCTGTCGACGAACCGCTGTTCCCTGCTGACGACTCGGCGCCGTACTGGCCTTTCGAGGAGGAACCTGTGGCACCGGCAGCCCCTGCGCCGCCCGCCCGACGAGAGCCTGCTGCGAACCGTGTCCACCACACTAGCCGCAGGGACCGCGATGCGGAGAGGGCAGCGCGCCAGGAGGCGAAGAGAGACTACTTCAACCGGGCTACTGCTTTGATCGCGATGGGATGCCCGCCGCCTCCCCGCTTGACGGTCCCTCGCCGGCGCCGGCGCGAGGAACGTGATGAACCAGCCGAGTCCTCGTCGCGGACGACCCAGCCGGCCGCTGTGCCACCGCGCCCCTCGTCTTCGTCGCGTCCATCGTCCTCGTCACGCCCTTCGTCTTCATCGCACCCATCATCTTCGTCGCGGCCTTCATCTTCGACCCATTCGTCCACCACGTTATCTACCCATGGTCATAGACGCCCCGCGCACGGATCCTCCAGCCACTCGTCATCCAGTCGGAGGCACCACACGCCTGGCCCGTCGCGCTCTGTGGCGACCGGCCCAGCGACTAGACGCGGACCGTCGCCCGTTCCGGCCTACGGCAACGGCGCGACGTTCAGCGTGCCCAGGCTGCCCGGCTCGTCGCCTGACGAACATAGGGCCAAGAGGCGGCGCACTAACATTGCGGGCCATTCAGTGTCCTCGCGCCCCTCGCCCAGCCCCCCTCCGCGCGCGACCGTGCTGAAGGAAGAAGAGTCTGACGACGCGGACCTTGCTCGCCGCCCGCGTCGCGTTTCGGCCCCTTCGAAGAGCTACTGGCAGTCCCTTGTCGGGTGGTTCATGGGCTCGAGCTGATTGATAGGCTGCGCGCGAGCTGTCAACGCTTCATGTCAGCCCACTGTCAGTCCTTGTAAATTTGTGGTTTGTACCTTTTTGATCGTGAGTCTGTCTTATCTAGCGCTGTGTTCCGTTCCCGCTGTAGCATATACTTCCGAAGTTTGTGATGGTTCGCGCTGTGTGTAATCTGCTGCTGAAGTGGCGCGCCGTTAATTCCTCTCGTGCTGTGCAATATGTATAGAATGCAATTCGGGGCTGGTGCTTGACGCGCCAGCTTCTCACTCGGGCAACTCTCGTGTTGGTCGTGTGACCTCGAGATGAATTTGACCAAGACCGTAGAGACATCGGATCTCGGATGCAAATTGGATTGGGGCCTCGCTGTCGCAGTGAGTGACACCAGTGCGCCTGTTCCGTGAGCACTGCACTGTGCGGTGCCCGTTCGGTGGACTGTTCCCCAGTGTTTCCCGGCCCTGCCCCGCAAATGTGGTGGCCCCTGTTCGCGGCGAGTCCGAGGCGGTCGGGGAGGCGGTGCGGGAGTCGAAGTGGGCAGCCAGGGCCGATCGATCACAGTGCGTGGGTTACGCGGGCGCGGTCGCGTCGGGACTCGCCGCACGCGCCACGCGGTGTGCGCCCGTTATCTCTCGTCCGCGTATGGCAAGGCGCGCCAGGGGTGGATAGGCGAGGCACGCTGGTGGCCTTGGCATAGCCACAGCGTCACCGCAATCCACCGCGAGAGCTAAGCGAGATAGGGAGGGAGTGGGACCTCGCTGCGTGGCCAGGGCGGGCGGCGGGCGGAGGGGCATGCAGGCGAGAGAGGACGAGATACTTACGGCTCGACGCTGCGGCTGGGGCGGGAGGCGCTACTGAACGCTCTGCCGATCGTGGCAGCATGCCCCGATCACATTCCAGTGCCATGCCAGTCAAATTACAGTATCGGCGCGATAAGTAAGTTTTCCACATTCCCTGATCGGCGTTGTCTGGGCGTCGTCGCGCTCCCCACCGCCTGCGCCTCCTACTTAAGGCCCGCGCCCCCGCTCACCACCTCTCCTCCCCCTCCCCCTCACCAACGCATCATGTCCGACGGAGAGTACGACGAGAAGCTCGCCCCCAGCAAGGACGGCAATGTCCGCGCCGACGTCTTCGACCCCGAGACCGTCAACTACGTCGATGCCTACATCCCCCCGGAGGCAAGGCTCAAGCGTCAGCTCAAGAACCGGCACATTGCCATGATAAGGTACCTCGACGACCCTTCTCCCACACGCGTGCCGTACCAATTCACTCTCTTCTAGTATTGGCGGCGTTATCGGCACCGGTCTCTTCTTGGGCACTGCAAACTCCCTCAAAGACGGCGGCCCCATCGGTCTTTTGCTCGGCTACGCCGCCGTCGGCACAATATGCTACAGCGTCATGGTACGTCCATCTGCTCTTCCTGCCGAACAGCACGATGCTGACCAGTTGAATGCGCAGATCTCGCTCGGTGAAATGGTGGCGTACCTCCCCCTGCCCGGCGGTCACATTAGGCTCGCAGAGCGGTTCGTCGACCCTGCGTTCTCGTTCACCATGGGATGGAACTACTGTGAGTGCGCAGCATCCTCGTCGAAGTCACGTCCGCCGACGGTCGAATACAGGGTATAACTGGACGATCATTCTCCCCGCCGAGCTCAGTGCGGCCTCCGTGCTCATCGGCTTCTGGAACGACACGATCAACGGGGCCGCATGGATATCCATCTTCCTCGTCGTGGTCTTCGTCATCAACATGTTCGGTGCCGGTGTCTATGGCGAGGCAGAATTCATCTTCGCGTCCATCAAGGTCATCACCATCGTCGGCCTCATCATCCTCGGCATCGTCCTCGACCTCGGCGGCGGGCCGAACCACGACCGTATCGGTTTCCGCTACTGGAAGAACCCGGGCCCTTTCGTGCAGTACAACGGCATCGAGGGCAACACGGGCCGTTTCCTCGCTTGGTGGGCGGTCATGACCCAGGCCGCTTTCTCGTTCATTGGTACCGAGATCGTCGCCGTACGTACATCCCCGCGAATGCGTCGTGGACGCTTTGCAGACTGATTTACCGTGCACAGATCGCCGCCGGCGAGGCGAAGAACCCGCGCCGCAACCTCCCCAAGGCGATCCGGCGCGTCTACATCCGTATCCTTCTTTTCTACATCGGCGGTGTCATCATCATCGGCCTGCTCGTGCCGTCGAACAACGCGGACCTCGATCTGTCTACGTCGACGGCAGCGAAGTCGCCGTTCGTCATCGCTATCAAGACCGCTGGCATCAAGGGCCTGCCGTCTGTCATCAATGCCGCGCTGCTCACCTCTGCCTGCTCCGCCGCGTCGAGTGATCTGTACACCAGCTCCCGTGCCTTGTGTGCGTACCAGAGTCCACTTGTTTATGTTGGCTATCTCGGGCTAACTCCACCCCCGTGACAGACGGTCTTGCTATGGTCGGCAACGCACCGAAGATATTCACCTTGACGTCCAAGAACGGCCTGCCCTACGTATCCCTGATCACCTGCGGACTGTTCGCCACGCTCGCGTACATGGGTGTGAACAGCGGCTCAGGAACCGTGTTCACCTGGTTCTCCAACAGTACGTAACCCTCTTGCCCGTCGCGCTCGCTCGGTACTGATGCTTCCGGTCTCGACAGTGACTTGTAAGTAAAGCGCCGCTGTCGAGAGTGGACGCGGGCGGGCACTGACGCGGACCGCCCCCTCACAGCCATCGCGGGCCTGATGACATGGTTCGGCATCTGCGTGACCTACGTCCGCTTCTACAAGGGCTTCAAGCTGCAGGGCTTCAGCCGCGCGGACCTCCCGTACGCGTCGCGCCTGCAGCCGTTCGCCGCGTGGTACGGCCTCGTCGCGTGCCTCGTCGTCTGCTTCGTACGTCCCCCTCCCCCTCACCGCGCCGCCCTCACGCCGTGCTGACCCGCCTCCGAAACGCGACGCGTGCAGTTCAGCGGCTTCAGCGTGTTCCTGAAGGGCAACTGGGACACCGCGACGTTCGTCACAAACTACCTCCCGCTCGCGCTCTTCCCCGTCCTCTACGTCGGCGCGAAGCTCTGGACGCGCGCGCCCGTCGTCCCCGCGGCGGAGATGGACTTCATCTCGGGCCTCAAGGAGGTCGAGGCGGATACGTGCGTCTCTCTCTCTTTCTCCACCCCTCCTCCCGACCCTCCCGCCTTCGTCTGTCCCCTCCCACGATGTCCTCGCGTACTGACGGGCGTCGGACTGATAGGTACGACGAGCCGCTGCCGAGAAACTGGGTGGAGCGCTTCTGGGCGTGGCTGGTACGTCGCATTCGTCCGTTCGTGCCCAGGCGTAGGCGCGGGGTTGGCTGACGTCCGCACCCTCGCTCCCCGCAGATGTGATATGACGAGCAGCGCCGCCCGCGTTTGTGCTGTCGGGGCCTCTGCCGCCGTGTCGCGGTGACGCTCGCCTCCCGAGCGCGACTGGTCACCCTTGTACGAATATAAGACATGTGGAAACGGATGTGTGTACCTATCGCGTATATAATTATCACTCGCTGGAACGGCAGCATGCGTTCGAGCACGCAGCGATTCTGCGGACGAGGGCGGCGGGGCTCGGTCGACATGTCAGTGTCAGTGTCAACGTCCGTCAACGTCCAGTCGACGTGGTATCGATGCCCGGAGGGTGCGATATCAGTCACGTACTGCATACACGTAGGACCCCCTCGACCGGCCATCATGCATCATTCCCGTCAAGCTGGCCCATCTAAATGGAAATATGTATGATGTACAGGCTGCATTACAAAGGGCTACGTCGGTACCGCACCTCACAGCCAGCGTGCTTCGCGAAGCCCTCGAGATTGGATAAAGAAGAGCGTCCCGCGTGCATTTGAATTGCCCCCCCAAAGCCTATCGGTGATTATTATCACACAGACGTCTGCAGGGTGATGAAACGGACAAGCACTACTGGATGCAGCAGGGCCGTTGTCCTCGAAGACGTCTTGAGGCCGTCATGGACTTTGTTGTATTTGCAACCCCCGGAAGGCGAGCCCACGCGGGAGAATCGCGGAGCGACGCATGATCGAAATTTTGCGCCGTCGTGGAGTCCGCAAAATGAAGGAGCCCCATGGACGTGGGACGGCCGGCCTCACAGTAGATGCGGCTGCGGTTGATCTCGACGGCCCAGCGCAGTGTTATCAACGTTTCGCTCGTATCATGGCCGAATGCATATGCTGCCCAAGTGGACGAACGCCCAAAGATGAAAAGTCTGGCCTAGTAATAAGACCCAGACCCGCTAGAGCCTGCTAGGTGGCTGCCTCCGAACGGTACCGGCGTTGCACCTGGTGGCGGTGGCGATGATACTTAGTACGGATCCGGTGAGCATCGACAGATAGCGTTCGGTCTCCACGTCCTTTATTCATTGAATTACCCGGCTATGATGAACTCAAAATAAGTTCAGCCTCCGTTTGTAGCGAGTTGTTCTCGCCCTCATGGGGTTCAGTACCCCTGTTGCGTTGTCCAAGCCTTTCTGATGACAGGTTGCACTATACTTATGTGGCTCCCCACACATGGCAGTTCGCGCAGTGTGTCCGGGAGCACATCGCTTTTCCGCGCTTGTGGCCTAATGAAAACAGTTTCATTCGCATCAGTACCCCCTTCAGTCAGACAGACCGAGTGTATCTCACGCTCCGGTAAGGCCTGGTAGGTCGTGCAGAGTCGTGCAAAAGTCAGGAATAAAATGTACGAGGAAGGAAAGGGGGCATATTCATTTGCACAAGAGGACTCAGGAGAGAGCGATCGGGAGAAACGCTAAAACGTAAAACCACGTCGCATTTCATTTTACACATCATACGCCTGGGCCTCACGTGAGTTCTGGCGAGTTGATGCTCGGCAGACAAGCGCGCAGCAGGCGAACGCTGAGGCAAGGAAATATTTCCTGCACCGGCTGCTCGACGCTTTCTTCGTGTGTACGGTCTCACCGCTGCTGGACTCGCATCTGCTGCCATACGACGTCCAACCTGCGCAACAACGTGCCTGGCGGACTGACGCGCAAAGGCTCTAGGTTTCATGTCATCAAGCGGCGATCAGAATGCCCATCTTGCAGGCACACTCGACCGGAGCGATAGTCCAGTCCTTGGCTTTTGGGAAGGCGACGCACAGAGAGCAGCTGCCATGGAGGGGGCCATTGAAGGTGAGCCTCTTGTCTTCGTTGTCAAGATCGGTGTCCATGCATGGCGTCGACGCCGGTGACGGTGCTGCGACCGAGCGTGTGGCACTCTGTTTATTTGTAGTCGTTGATGCTGTCTATGGCAGCGCGCGCACTCTCCCATATGCTGATCCTCCTGGCTGATCTCTCCGCCCTCCTCGCTGTCCTCTGCGTATTCCGCACGCTCCTTCCACGTTCCCCCGCAACCACCGTCTTCTGTCGTTTATGCTGGCACTGATATCTCCTTGCTCTCGCGCTCAGATCGGGACTCATTCGACGCACACGAATTGCCGTCTCCATTTCCGCCTGTCAAGACAACAATGTCCGACGACGCACGCATCCCCGCTCTTTTGAATGTGCTCGCGATTCCTAGGCACGAATGGGCGAATGAGGACGGTCTCCCCGCAACCGGTGTGTCCCCCTCCAGTGCGTACATAGTAGAGTCGCCGTCCGTTATACGGCCAGCAGCACTGTTACCCTCCTCGCACTCCCCCTCTCAAAAAACTCTTGACCGCTCGGCCTCGGAAGACGATGCTATGACTTCAGAGCCGAGCTTCTCGCAGGCAGCGCGTTCCCCTTCCCTGCCCACGTCGCTTCCAGATCCTTCACAGTTCCCTGATCCTTACCCTTTCCGTCCGCCGCGTTGGCAACACGGCATATCGACGCCAGCGCTCTCGTCCGCAGACTCATCTTCGGCATCCACGCGTTCTTCCGCGTACACGAGTTCGGCGCGCTCGGGCGACTTCGGACACGTCCATGTCGTCGGTAGTGAGGGCGAGCTGAGCGTCTCGGGCATTACTTCGGACGACGTGGTTCAGCTTCTGGCGCGCGACGCGGGGACGTCGTCCTCGATGCCTGGTAGGCCCCCGCTTGAAGGCAGTCGTTGGTCGGACTTGTACGCGAACAGCGTTAGATCGCGATCTTCTTCGGTTGGCAACAACAGGAGTGATATTCCGCCAGAATCCGGCTTTCGTGCGCTGCGTGCCACGCCTAGCTTTGACATGGGCTGGCAGGCGGTGGATGAGCGGGATGAGGCGGGCTTGGGTAGCGAGGATGAAACGACCGACGATGACCCGCTGCTAGACGAGGAGGACGAAGCCGAGGAGGAGGAACAGCCTACGAGTGCTATGGTCATCGCTGAAGAGGGTCGTGGTATCATAGTACGAGGAGATGATACGCCCATCGTGAAACTGCAGGTGAAGCCAGGTCAGTCGGTCGGTTATATGACAGCAATGAGAGTCTGACGCACAGTGGGGATGCAACTCAGGTACGACACACTTGCTGATTGGCTCATCTAGCACGCCAAACAGCGTGCCAAGTTTCCTCAACACCATACTGCCTTCCATTGCTAACACACTGCTTGCTCTCGATATCTCTGCCAACTTCCTCGTCGCTCTGCCGCCGGCCCTCTCTGCTTGCTACAACCTCGAAGAGCTTAATATTGCTTCTAATCCCATCCGCGCCCTCCCAGAGTTCCTGTCTAGACTCGCATCTCTTCGGGTCCTCATTGTTGATTCGACGGGCATTAGTACCCTCCCTGAGTCTTTGAGTACTCTCGACAAGTTGCACACGCTCAGCTTCCGGAGAAATAAGCTACATGCTCTTCCAAGCTGGCTATGCCTGCTGTCATCGCTCGAGACCCTGCTCGTCGACGACAATCCCTTCCAGGGCCCGTGGAAAGCACTCATGGAACCGCTGTTGGCGAAGCAGCCGATGACGCCGCTCTACCCTCCCTCGACGCCCATGTTCTCGCTCAAATCCGCCAGCCTTGCTAGCACGCACACAGAAACGGAACCTGACGACAGTTCGGACGCGCCGTGGCATGATGGTGATAATCAACTTCAGTCTGGTCAGGAAGAAGAGGACACCATCACCGCCGCACGTGCGCCCCATCTGGCACGCTCAGCCACTGCGCCAGTGCCGGCCGCCACAGACGTGCCCTCGCCAACCCTCTCCCGCACTCGCACGACCCCCAATCGCTCGTACTACGAGAAGAATCGTGCTTCCAGTCGCTCGGGCATGTCGCCCGGACCATCGTCGCGACCACCATCATCAAAGGGCCGCCAGGACACCGAGGGCGCTGGGGAGCTGCGAAAGATGAAGAGCGCTGGTGAGTTGCGCCGGAATCGTTCGAACCTCCCCGATCTCGCCTCGAAGTCGGCGACGTCGTCTCCGCAGCGTGCTGCTCTCTCGGAATACGTAACGTCTGCTTCCAGCTCCAACCTGCTGAACGCCCCGGCCATGCCGCGTGACAGCCAGGTGGTACCCAAGCGGTTCGCCAGTCTGGGCGTAGCGTCCGGTTCCACTTCGCCAAACTCCGGTCGGACTAGGATGACGGTGGATAACAGCTTCTGGGACAACTCTCCTGAGGAGGATGAAGTGCCTGCTCTACCTCCCATGCCCCGGCGAGCGACCTTGCCCAGCAAGCACCCCGAGGCACCTCAGCCTCAGCGGGACACTCGCGCGCTCGCTGATCTGCCATCACCACCGCCCAAGGAGGAGAAGTCTCGCCGGTGGGGATTCCTGAAAAAGATGTCGATGGGGAAGATGCGGCCAGAGCTGTCGCCTCGACTACCTCCATCTCAGAGCCGCCAAGGAACGCCGACCATGCGCCCCGCGCTAACCAGAGCCGCCTCTACCAACCCTGGGTCGATTCCACAGATTAATGTCCGAATCTCAACTACCGGTGCCCTGCTCGGTAGTAATAATCACGCGCTCCCGCCGATACCTCCAGACGAGTCCCTGCCTACCATCGCTCAAGAAGGACCTGAAGACGATGAGCCGCCGCTACCGCCTCAAAAGCCATACATCGATGCGCTCAAAATTCCGTCGTCCATTCCGAACTCAAACTCCTCTTCTAGTTTACTGGCCGCAACGCCTACCCCTCGGGCTTCGAAGCGTAGGAGTTTTCTGCCTATCGACATCTCGCCTATCCCAATCCCGGCCCCGTCCAACTTTGTGGATGGCGTGGCAGTGTCCGATGGTGCTGAGGAGGAGGCCGAGGGATCGTCTCGACCAGCGTTGAGTCCTCCTGTGCCGATAGCAAAGGATACCATGGATCAACTGCAGCGCCGGGAGGAAGAGCGTCAACGGGACGCGCGCATGCGTGCGCTGCGATCGGTTATGGCATATCTGAAAGACATGCACGACTTGAGCTTGTCTCAGATCCCACTGCCTCCTATCCCTCCGGACGTACCCAGCGGCATTCGTTCGAGGAGGCCGACTGTAGTGGAGAACGGCAGAGTAATGTCGGACGGCTCGATCCTATCCATGGCGTCGACACCCTCGTCGTCGTCGAGACCTGATTCATCCGCTGGTCTGCGTTCTGTTGATTCGCGCATTGGTCTACGCAGTGGATACACGACGCAGACAAATAGTGTTGCGACTACGGATAGTAGTGGCTCTAACGAAGAGCGGAAATACAAGGACGATCGGGCGAAGCGTTCCAGGATCATTCGGGAGATCGTAGAGTGGGTATCGTAGACATGAATCAACATTAATGCGTCATTAACCACCTCATATAGGACGGAGCGGACGTACGTCAAGGGTCTACAGGAGCTTGTAGATATCTACATTCAGCCTGCTGCTGCTCCGGTGAACGTCCTGAGCGGTGTCAGTCAGAAGCAGGAGTCTGTCGTACCTGCTCAAGAGCGCAAGATCGTCTTCGGCGGCCTGGAAGCACTATACGTCTTCCACAAGGACAGCTTCCTGCCTGCGCTTGAGCGCGTGGCGGCTCCCTTGCTCATTCCTTCGGAAGACCTCGTGCTCCAGGATGCAGACGGATACCTCTCATTGGATGTCGCAACAAAGGTTGCTCAGGTCTTCGTGTCCCATGCGGCATTCATGAAGATGTATTCGACTTACATCAAGTGAGTTGGTTATTGCGATTCGAGGTTGACGTAGCTGATGGTTTTGTACAGCAACTTCGATAACTCGGTGCATAGGATCAGGTTGTGGACGTCGGACAGGCTTGGGACCTCAGGAGAGAAGACGCTGTCGCCCTCGTCAAGTAGTGCGCAGTTGGTTGCCCTTGGCCTGACAACGATGACCGCAGCAGCGCCTGGAGTTATGGGTGACAACGTACCCTCCCCGGCCGCGACTCTTTCATCTGGTCAGAGGAAGCGGATCAAGGCGTACCTCAAGCGCTGCCGTATGAATCCTCGCCACTCACAGCTCAACTTAGAAGGCTATCTGCTACTCCCTGTCCAGCGCATCCCTCGGTACCGCTTGCTTGTGAGTAGCTTGAGTGTCCGCGTGTTACCTTGTAGCTGACGGCTAGCTCAGCTGGATGATCTTGTCAAGAGCAGCCCACCCATGTACGATTATCTCGACAACCCGCTGGAGCGTGCCTTCGAAGCGATATCGTCTCTGGCTACGGATATGAACGAGGGCAAACGGGAGTCAGAGTCACGACGAAGACTCGTGCAGTGGCAGTCACGGATTCGGGGAAAGTTCCCCAGCCCTCTTGTGCAGCCGCACCGGTGCGTCGTGTTCGACCTATATAAGGCTAGCTGAGCTCACCTGGCACACAGACGCCTCATCATGGATGGTCGTTTACAACTTACCCGGGTTGTCCGGAAAGCCACCGTGTCCTTTGAGATCATCGATTCTCATGGAGACACTGCAGATGTGCAGGTAGAATGTCTGTCCCCGGAGTTGACTCCGCGGTCACTAGTTGGCATCCTTTGCAATGATCTATTGGTCTTGTGTCGAGATCCGTCCGACGGGCAGGACCCTAACTGTTCGGTGGATCTCTGGGCGGTATTACGCATGCAGACGTTGCCGCAGCCCGCAAGCATTGTACACGGCAATGGTGCGTTCTCTCGGCTCACATGAAATAGGCGTTTCCTGACCTAGTATTTGATACAGCCCTACGCCTAGTGGACAACAAGGCCATACTGTATTTTGAAGCGCCCTCAACATCGGATGCTTTGACGTGGTTTAGAGGTAATGTCTCTCAGCTTATTGGTGTTGTGCTCCGCTCATAGAGTCTCTTCGCAGCGATCAACCTGCATATACCCGCATCAAAAGCATAACTGTCTCCTGTATTCGAATTCCCTACCGATAGCCTTTTATGCGCTAACATGCCCCTCTTCGGCCGTCCGTTCATTATTTGTTTTCGCGTCATTGTGTTTGCTACTGCGTTATCCTCGGCTCCTCGCATCTACACACTCCTTCACTGTATCCCAGCATCATCCCCGTGTCTTGTGTCCTTTGCTACGTTAGATATCACTCACACCCTCTCATCTCACGGGCTGTGCCTTCGCAATATTATTACAGTACATTCTCTAGTATGGGGCAATAGTTGTCTAATAAATGTGTATCTATGCTTTGAAGTTCATGTGTGCTGTTTATAAACAACTCAAAGGGTAACAAAACATACGTGAGGCGCTGGTCATTTCACACCTTGTTTCACACGGGTATGGGAGTCAATGTCGGCGGTAACCGTCCGAGTCCGTAGATAAGATTAGATGGAGGAGATAGATGGAGGAAGTATCCCAAAGTAGTATCTGATAAGCGGAGATGGAAACTCCAGCGCAGGGTGACGCTGTCTGCCCGGCAAGGCTTCCCGCCATTAAATAGAGCGACTCTCCTCGTACGCTTTTCCTTCTTCAGCTGCGTTCTCTCCCCTCGGCGGTCAATTCGGTTTCTGGCAAACGTTTGAAGAACACGCGAGCTCGTCATGGAGCCCTTTCAAGCAAAACTCGTCGCTGCCTCGACCGGCGCGACGCTTACTGCCCTTACGAGTGAGTCCTCCGCGCACCCCTCCTCGGCAGCTCGACTAACGGACTTGCCTCAGTGACTCCGTTCGATGTGGTGAAGACGCGGCTGCAGACACAACCCCGCGCGCCACCACAACCTCTATTCCCAGCACCCCCGGCAGGTATGTGTTGTCAGCCCGCAACAAAACAAGCGGCCTGCGTACGAATACGGCGGATGTCCTCGCTAGCTCCATCACTAGAAGGCGAGGTCGTATGCGTATGGGTCCATGGCATGCTGCGGCAGGAGCGAGTCACTGGCTTCCTTGACGCTGTTCGGCATGTCGTTCGCGCAGAGGGAGTTAATGGACTGTGGAAGGGCGCTGGTACCACATTGTAAGCACGTTCGTCACGTTTGTAGTGAGTTATACCTCACGGACTCACTTTGTCGCTGTCGCATTACAGAGTAATCGGTGTCCCCTCGTCGACAGCATACATGCTCACATACGACCACTTACTAAACGTCACCCTCCCACCACTACTTCCTGCTCCCGCCGTCCCACTATGCTCTGGAATGCTCGCCCGGACTCTTGTCTCCTCCTTCATGTCTCCTCTTGAACTCATCCGTACCAACCTCCAATCAACCCCACTATCCCCCGACAACCCACATACACTCCGCTCTGTCCTCACCTCCGTGCAAACGCTCACACGCGCACACGGGATAAATTACCTCTACCGGGGCCTCGGACCGACACTATGGAGGGACGTGCCATTTAGTGGCTTGTACTGGGCAGGGTACGAGACGTGCAAGGCAGAGTTTGCGCGAGAAGGTCTCGTGGGGCCGCAAATAGCGTTCGCGAGTGGTGCGATTAGCGGAACGACAGCTGCGCTCTTGACGTCTCCATTTGACGTGCTCAAGACGAGAAGACAAGCCGTCCTGATGCAAGGACGCTCTGCGAAGACGGCGACCTTCCCTTTGATGGTGGACATTGTTCGGAACGAGGGTATTGCTGCGCTATACGCTGGCATTCTCCCGCGGATAGTCAAGATTGCGCCTGCATGTGGTATCATGATCGGTTGCTTCGAGGTGCGTATGCTAGGGTACTCGCTATCTTTCATCTGGCGCTGACAATTCTCGTGAAGGGTATTGGCAAATTCCTCGCTAAACACGAAGACGACTCATGACCGGTGTAGGCCCACATAGTCACTATCCTGATGTCCAGTAATGTGACGTACACACTATCCTTATGACCATCCATGCACGAGGACCTGATAGAGTGGAATCTACATGTTATAAATTACAGCAAGCACCATCCAATAGATATCCACGCATTATCCCAGCCTATTCATTTGCTTCTTTGCAGATGTGAGCTTCCCTCCAACGCGGTCGACCTCATTGGTCAAGTCGTCGAGCATTTCGTTCTGCTGTGAGATTTCGCTGTGGATGGCTAAGCCGAGTTGTCTCTGTCGCTGTAGGATCGTAGTCAGCGTAGAGAGCTGCTCATCTTGTTGATCCATTTGCGTCTGCTGCAGCTGGAGCACTCCGTGGTCATCCAGTGGTCGCGTCTGTTCTGTTTCTTGCGGCTTGACAGCTGCTCCAAAGACTCGTCCAGGTCGGACAAAGCCAGACGAGGATGGCGATGCGGGGGCATTGGGCATCTCCAGCAATGCTGCACGATCCGAGGACGAGGCTGGATTGCGCTCCGCCGACGAGCCCAGCCCGCGGGATGTCAGTCGTGCGACGGTTACCATCTTCGCGAGCTTCTCGCAGTCGTCCCGCAGCCGTGCGATCATGTCCGTGCGCCTTTGCAGCTCGCCCTCGCTCATGCCGCTCAAGCCGAGCGCGTGCAGGCCGTCGTCGAGCACACCGACGCGCGTAAGGATACCCGCGAGGTTCTTCTTCGCCTGCACGTTCGACTGGTGCGCCGCGGAGACGTCGCCGCGGTCCGCGAGCGCGTCGCGCCGGTTGATGTCCGCGCGAACGTCGCGGACACGAGCTTGTAGGTCCGTGTGCTCGTCGAGCCACGACGAGGACGTGAACTGTGCGGATGCGCTGCCGTCGCCACCACCGCCGGCCTGCTTGCCGACGGGCACGCCGAGAAAGTCGCGGAACCCAAACGCCTCGCGCCAGCGGTCGTCCTTGGCGCTGAGGATCGCGCGAAGGTAGTGCTCGAGCGCGGCGCGGCGCTCCTCGAGCTGGGCGTGGTTCTGGGAGCGGAAGAGCGAGAACGGGTGTTTGGGCGGGAGCTCGGCGGGTGGGGCTGCTCCTGTGGACTTGGTGAGCTCGGTGTGGAGGTCGACGAACTCGGAATAGCGCCGCCACATGTGCCAGGAGCGGACGGACGCTTGGATCTCGATGCGGTAGACGACATGGGCCTTGGGCTCTGGCCGCTCCTCCCAGCCGCGGACATAGATGGCTTGGATTGCAGTCATCGCTGTGAGATATAGAGTGACAATGAGTGGAGAGAGGACGGTGTTACTGACGGTGCTGGGTGAGTCAGAGGCAGCAGCGGCAGGCGGCGGCGGTTGCAGAGACTTGTGAGTGCCAGTGCATGTTCCGAGCTCGCATGATTGGGAAGCGCCCGTGCGCCCCCAGACGCCCATACCGCCGATCATCGAGATCGCGTCGGGCTCGCTTCAATGTTTTGGTTAAGAGTGGATGAGTCGCCCTGAGGCTGAGGCAGAACAAATGTGGTATCCAAACACATCGTGAAATATC
Source organism: Daedalea quercina L-15889 (assembly GCA_001632345.1). Lineage (NCBI taxonomy): Eukaryota > Fungi > Basidiomycota > Agaricomycetes > Polyporales > Fomitopsidaceae > Fomitopsis > Fomitopsis quercina. The sequence continues at coordinate 109,826 of KV429032.1, read as the reverse complement.
ATACTACGAAACCCAACTTCTCAGCTTCTGCGAACGACCAAGCTTCCTGTGACAATACACGGTGGTATATATATAAGTCCATACATTCCGGCAATGCACTAGACGTTAGATAGTAGGGCTACACAATCATACACTCTACAGTATGCGTCTCCACAATCACTAAGGACCCTCCGCCGACCCAGGCGGCGCCGCTTCAGATGACTCTCCCGCGTCTGCCGCTGCATCAGAAGAGGGCCGCTCTTCTGCTGGAGTCTCCTCGACTGTCGGAGGTGTGGACTCGGCGGGCTCTGCGGGAGGTTGCGGCTGTTCGTCTAGTGCCGGCGGGTTTTCTGACACGTCCGAAGGCGGTCTCACGCCGTCTTGCGACGGCCATCGCTCAGAAACGGATGCACGGCCTGATCGCTGCTCGGGAGTCTCCCCAATGGCGCGCTCGCCGATGAGGTATCGCAGAACGTCGCTGAGAGTGATAATCCCTAGCAGCCGACCTTTCTTGCCACCTCGCTTCTCCTCTTCCTGCAATGCGGATCACGACGTTAGTCATAAGGCTGAGTAAGACAGGAGACCGACTTACGTCGCCCTCCACGACCACCAACCGATGTACCCTCCGCTTCTTGATCAATTGCATGAGAGTGCCCAGCGAGTCGCTTGCTGTGCAAATAACTACTCCAGGAAAGTCGGGTTGCCGCAAGTTCAGCGCCTCCGCTATTGTCAAATCTAGTGATTGGTATTGGCCATTGCGGACGAGTGCCTAGGTGTGGTGCATCTGAATTAAGTGCGATGCAGCGAACACGCAATGAGACAGCTTACGATGACATCGACGGTCTCGTAGAGGTTAACGACAATGCCGTCTTCGTTAATTATGGGCACGGCAGAAATGCCTCGCTGTGAAAACATTTGCACGACGTCAACGACGAGTGTTGACATTGTAGCAGTGGCGATGGGATGGAAGCGGTTGTATCCTTCCGGTGCATCGTCAATTGACGTTGTTGAGTCAGAGACATACGTCCCGATGTTCAGTTTGTGTAGGGATAGATGTAGCTGTTGTATATCTTTGGGGCACTAAAGATGCAGGATCACCAATACTGACTCAAGCAATCTACAAAAGAATACGAACGTTGATGGAGATGAACTTCAGGAGACGATATTGGGTCAATATAGACACAATAACTTCGTGTCCTGTCTCCGTGTCATGGTCCAGCAGTGGGACGCGCCGTGCATGCGTCTGGATGAGGAGCTTCGAAGCGTCGTACAGCGAGGAGGAAGGGTTTTCCCGGAGGAGAGGAGGCTGCGCTACTCCAAGCGTTTTCTCGATGTCTGGGCCAATTGTCAACGGTCATGTTCCACAAAAGGAAGCAGACGTAAAAGAAGCCTCACCTCTCAGTGACTCGAGACGGAAGTTCTCCACATCCTGCTCTGCAGAGTGGTAGGAGGTAGAGACCAGGTGGTAGTACTGGATGAGATGGATGATGTCCGAGACGGTGAACATGCCCGCAAAGCATGACTTCTCGCTGTTCCACAGCGGTGCGGAAACTACGCCTGAGGGCCAAGGCACGATTCAGCAGACGCTCGCACGCAGAAATTCCTGGTCATTGATACGGAGACATACCGTTGGACAGGAGGCATGTTAATGCTTTCCTCACCTCCAGCTTGGAGTCTAGAACAATGAGCCGGAAACTGACGGGGAATGAGTCGTACGACGTGCGCCCCTTGAGGTAGTTCCTGATCGCATAGAGCGCGGCGTCGTGGGTCTCCTGAGTGTAGGGCGGAGCGAGGGAACCAGCGCGGGGGCGACGGGAGGATACCTTACGCCTAACCTTTGTGGGGGAGAGAGTTGCGTTCATGATTTTGCCATACAGATGAGCGGAATAGCGGCGTTAGCAGTGGCTGCGACCTGAGTGTAGCTGCCTCGTTGCGGGGCATGAGCGCTGCCCCGCGCTGACTAAGCTTCTTCCGCGTGCTTCCGGAGACTCTTCGGCGGTACGGCGCGCACCGGCCGGCAGGTGATCCCTGCCCGGAGATTCAGAGGCGGGTGCCGGGTGCCAGATGGACTGGACCGTCTCCCGGGCGTCCCAGCTGTTCCACCACACCGCTACTCATCATCGTTTCCGTTCAGACTGCCCCGCCTCAGCTTCTCACATCGACCAGTGCTTGCGCTGCTTTTGCTCACGACCTTTGCTTTCTCCTAGTCCCTCATGGGCAGCGTCGAACGCCTTGCCCCCCAACGCTGGGACGGTGCTACCGGCGCCCTTGCAGCCGGCTACGGCTCATTGCGAGATAGGCTTACGGCCGCTGTCAACACCGCACCCGCATACGACATGCTCGACGACGACGACGTTCCGCCTGGCGGCGGCACACACGACGCCTTCTACGTCCTCCTCCCCCTTCTCATCGTTCTTTCCACATTTCTCTTTCTCCTTCTCATATTCCTGGTATGCATAATTCTGCTCCGCCGCCGACGCGGTATCATGCTGCGCGACAGCGACGGCCCCATCGACATGAGCCGCGAAGACCTCATCGAGGGTGAGGGCGGCTTCGAGGGCGTGGAGTCTCGCTGGCTTGAGACCGTGTCTGAGGGCGAACGCAGAGCATATGCGCGTGCGAAGGGTATGTTATTGATCGTCTCTTGATCGTCGAAGGCATCATATACCTATCTCAATCTTCACAGACTATCAAATGCAGTACCTGCCGAATTCGCTCCCAACTGACATCACCCTCTCGCAATTCCTCTCCATCCAAGAGAAGGGTGTGTCGGCATGGTCGTTTGAGCCAGACTTCGAGGCGATGAATTCAATGCTCGTGCACGCGCGTACGGAGATTACGTTCCTACCCGACCCGTCGTCAGCCACATCGGTGCAGTCCAATCTGCCCTTGCCAAAGCTGAACGAGGTCTATTACTGGGAAGTGAAGATGTTTGACCTCCCTGAGACGACGAACGTCGCCGTGGGTCTCGCGACAAAGCCTTACCCGTGGTTTCGGCTTCCCGGCTTGTGCCGTTACTCCGTGGCTTACCACTCTAACGGCGACAAGTCCCACAACTATCCGTTCACTGCTCAGTCATGCGGTATGCCACTCAAGGAGGGGGACGTCCTCGGTGTTGGTTATCGACCTCGCACGGGCACGGTATTCTTCACCAAGAACGGGCGCAAGATGGAGGACGCGTTTATGGGACTCAACAACTGGAACCTGTTCCCAACCGTTGGTGCAGACGGCCCGTGCAGCGTCCACGTCAACCTAGGACAGTCTGGGTTTGTGTTCATCGAGGCGAACGTGAAGAAGTGGGGTTTGGCGCCAAGTGTCGGGACGCTGGCACCGCCGCCTCCCTATGGCAGCGAGCGCGGTAGTCTACTCCTGGCTGCTGGTGGCGATATCATGCCTGTGCAGAGCGGCTATGGATCCCCTCAGAGTCCACCTCCAGGTTCTTCACGCTCACGGCGCTCCCATCGTTCGCGTCGGCCGAGGAGTGCGCTCAGCACAGCTACTCCGGTCGGGTCTTCGGTGCAAGCCAGTCCTATAGCTTCGCCCACGCCTCCCGAGACACCTCCACCGCCCATCACGCCTATCGAGGAAGAGATTGACACGGGCGCCGAGGGGGCAGCCTCAGCATCGCGGAGGTACATATCGCCCACTGACCTGCCCTTCCACGAGCCTCCTAACGCTAATCTCCCTCCCTCCCCGACCCGAAGTGCGAACCCCGAGTCTGGCGCCGTCGACGGCGAAGGCGAGTGGTCGTCCGGGTCCGACTCATCACAGACGTCGCGGTCGCCCTCGCGAGCAGGTGCGAACCAGTTCAACAACCCTCGTCCCCAGCCATTCAGCCTCACTCACCCGCGCACGGGCTCGCGCTCGTCATGCACAGGTTCAGAGCTCGCGATTCACGTCCACCCGCCACCGGACTCCCCGCTCGGGCCCGAACCGCCCACTCCGGACCCCCAGCGCGATATCCGCCTGCAGGCGCTTGCTTCCTCTAGCTCATCAGCCGCTGCCTCGCGGAATTCGCCCATCCCAGATAGGCCACCTCCTGCATACTCGCCTCTGGATGCGTTCGCGTACTCCGAAGGCGTGCAAATCGACCTGCCTGCCGAGATGATTGCTGCTGCCCTTGAGCGGGGGACCATTCCTGCAAACATGGTCGGTAGCATGAGCTCTTCCCGCTCAGACCGACATCGGAGTAGACGAGAGAGACGGTGATGAGCAGTGCGGAACGACGGTGTCATAGGAGAGACTCCACCTCGGTGGTCAGTTTCTTGCTTGCTTATTGTATCAATATCTTGTGGGCTAAGTGTGCGCGTGTAGCATGCAGTCGGTCGCGGTCGTGATGTGCATATTGTAGTATCTGTCCCTTCATTTGTGTTGTTGCAGCAATCTTCCTAGCTAGCTATAATATTTCCTCGTTTATCGCTCTCCGCACCATTTGGACGATGTAGATTGCCAGCCCAGAAATGATATTGAAGCACCCACTCTGTTGTATGTAAGGCTTGCTACATCTAAGAGCTCATAACCGATTCAATGTTCAGAATGAATGCCCTCCTCAGCAAGGTTCAGATTCTGCTTTGTCTATCGCAAAAGACGATGAGCTGTTAATAAGTATCCGACGGCTCTGGGGTGCAAGGATTCGCAGTCTTGCTGATGTAACAGCCTGCCCTGAACACCATGGTCCGTGCGCAGGCTGCCCGGAGTACATAAGGCATTCGCCGGCCGTCTGAACACCTCATACTTACCTTGATGGAATGTTCCCCTTCACGTCCCGGGAATATTGGCCGTGGGGGCCTCTCATAGCACGGCGACCATGTCCTTAGGGGGATCCTACGGTTTGTATGGGCTTCGGCTCATGCACCGTCTCAATATTTTCCTGTCCCGCTTCGGCCCTCGGGCTGGGCGGGCCTTTATTTTTGTCCCTTCGTTGTTCTAACCCTAACCCTATTCCGAGCAATGAATCACTCAATATGGCAGTACTTGTAGATGAGTTGTGGCTTCGACGCCTACTGATCCTACCCAGCTCTGTAATTACATACTACTATATGGATTAAGGTGCCCAATGAAGCTTAGGAAGCAGCAACCATACTGACAATGTGAGGAGATGTGTCCTCGCTCAGTGGTGTACTGCACTTTGTACGATGTCGGCGTTGCTGGCCGACTAGTGAACACGGTCTGGAATTGGTAAAGGCTGGCCGCCAACGATACACTTATTTCTATCTGCTACAATGCCTCTGTACTTCGCTACAGCGTACACCCTTCACACTGCATCAATATGAGCTGCCGCTACGGCTCCAGCCGCTTGGGGTCACGCGGGAATAACGATGCGCGGCGGATGTTGTTCAGCTTCAAGAACAACATCAGTACACGCTCAAGACCGATACCGCCTCCACCATGCGGCGGACATCCGAGCTTGAACGCGTCGAGATAGGGGCCCATCGTCGCAGGGTCGACACCCTTCGCGCGCATCTGCTCCGCGAGGAGGGCGGGGTCATGGACACGCTGGGCGCCGGAGAGGATCTCCTCGCCGCGCATGAAGAAGTCGTAAGAGTTGGAGAGCGTCGGGTCGTCCGGGTCGGGCATAGTGTAGAACGGCCGGAGCGCCATTGGGAACTTGTCGATGATGAAGTAGTCCGTGTCGTACTTGGCGCGGACGATCCTCCCGAGCCGCTTCTCGTTCTCCGTGCTGCGTCAAGGATGTGAGGATGACGATCTACTGAGGCTAGGAGCAGCACTCACTTGATGTCGTCCAAGTCCTCCCTCGGCACGCCGTCCTTGACGAGCAGGTCGACCGCCTCCGCGAAGCTGAGCTTGAGCGTGCCCTCGGGGCCCTCGCGCCACTTGAACTCGTCCGCGGGGAACTGGCGGCGCACGGTCTCGATCTCCTTCGCGAACTTCTGCTTGAGGCTGCGAAACATGTGGATGAAGAGCCCGTCGAGGAGCTCGAGCACCTCGTGGTAGTGCTCGTCGATGGCCATCTCGAGATCGAGCCCGATGAACTCGGTCATGTGCCGGTGCGTGTTCGAGTCCTCCGCGCGGAAGACGGGCCCGATCTCGTACACACGCTCGAAGTCGGCCGCGATGGCCATCTGCTTCGCGAGCTGTGGGGACTGGGCGAGAAAGGCGCTGCCTGTAGGACAACGTATCAGCACTAGCCTGACAGTATACGAGGAGGGTGGCGCACCTTTGAAGTAGCTGACCTTGAATACGGACGCGCCGGACTCGGTGGCAGCACCCTGCAGTTTTGGCGTGTGGATCTCAGTGAAGTCCTTGGCCTCCAAGTATTCACGAAACTGCCCGCAAATCGCATGTTGCAGCTTGAAGACGGCTTGGTTGGTTGTTGTCTGGATGATTGCGTTGGTTCGATTCATACGTCGTCATGAACTATGACAGCAGGCGCACCCTTAGATCAACAACACGGTTGTTGAGCCGGGTATCCAAGAGCACCCTTTTGAACTGGACGTCTTCTGCCGCCTCAATGTCGGCCTCGGGACGTGTCGCATCTTCGACGCTGAACGGGAGCACTGTCTCAAGACCCGACTCAAGGTGTATCTAGATCGGCGGGGCTCAGTCTTTCGGAGCATCCGCAGCGCGTACATACGAACCTGTGAGATGTGGATCTCGACGTCCGAGACAGTCGCGCTCTTGATCGGCTCCGGCGTCTTCTTCACGGTGCCCTCCACCAGCACGATACTCTCCATGGCCAGGCCCGCGGCCCACTTGGCCATCTGCTTGCTCACCTTCTCGGGAGAGACGGTGAGCAGGGCCTGGACGGAGTCGATGCGCTGGCGGAGGTTGAAGAAGACCATCTTGCTGCCCTGTGCGCGCGACGTCTGGACGCGGGCACGGAGGAAGACCTGCGTGCCGTCCATGTCGGGCGTGAGGGACGCGATCTGCACGCGGGGCCGCCGCGGCCGCGTCTGCGACTTGTTCAGCGGAAGCCTGCCGTAGAACTCAGTCGCGAAGTCCTGGGCCCCAGCATCGCCGGTTATGCTGTCTGTCAAGTGCGGTGGAAAGCGGGGAGGCGTACTACTTCTGCGGCGGCCTTTTGCGCCTCAAGCTCCGCTTGGCGTGCGGCCTTTTCCGCAGCCTTCTTTGCTTTCTCCGCCTCCTTTGCGCGTTTCTTGAGCTCGCTCTTTGACGGACCCTTTGCGTCTCCGCCCTCGTCCCCTCTGAGGAAATGATTAGTACGTTTCCACGGGGTAGTTCGGGAGCGACTTGCGGTTGTTCTGCGGGAGGATTTTGAATGGGTTGGGTGTCAGCCATGGTGATTGTGAATCGGCACGCTGTCTCTGGATGGTACGTATAAGAAAGAATGCGGCGGGACTCAAGAGTCAGACTGGAACTTGAAGGCAGGCTGAAGGAGTCACGCTCTCTCGATCATCGATACCAGGACGCTGTGCTAGGGTTAGGTCTGGTCCTAACCCTAGGCCGGTCTCGCCACCGAGTCACGGTGAGTCGCCGCCGCTCTAGCTCCGTGATTCCCGGCCTTTTGAGCTGGCACGCCTGACGCGGGTCCTCCCGACTCCTGCTGCATCGCTGCCACATCCCCAGTCTCCACCGCCGCGCTCTCCACAATCCGCCAAAAAATGCAGGCCATCGCCCGCCCTCTCGCCCGCGCCGCACCCAGGCAGGTCCGCGCCGCCGCCGCCCTCTCGACCTGGGCGAACGTCCCCGCCGGTCCCCCGGATCCCATTTTGGGTGAGTCTTCCCGCCGGTGCCGGTTACTGGATTCGCCTGGGACGATGCTCGCTTTCGGCCGAAGGAATGATATTTAGTCTGCCCTGCTCTCACCGTCACGCTGCTTGTCTTCCACCCGTCGAGCCCGTCGAGGCCCTTCTTCTGCACCCCATGACGCGCCAAGTATATCCTGCAATGCTCACCCTCGCTTGCAGGTGTGACGGAGGCGTTCAAGGCCGACCAGGACTCTCGCAAGATCAACCTGGGCGTTGGCGCGTACCGCGACGGCAACGGCAAGCCTTATGTACTCAGCAGTGTCAAGAAGGCTGAGGAGCTCTTAACCGCGAGCAACCCGGACAAGGAGTACCTCCCCATCAGCGGTCTGCCTGAATTCACCAAAGCCGCTACCAAGCTCGCGTATGGCGCGGACAGCAAGCCATTGAAAGATAATGCGGTGAGCAAATTTGGCGTGCGCATCCAATCAGCGAGTTGAGGGCAGAGTTCGGGTAGGTTGCTGTTGTGCAGTCCATTTCGGGGACAGGTGCCCTGCGCATTGGTGGCGTTTTCTTCCAGCGGTATTTCCCACACACGAAGGCCATCTACATCCCGACGCCTTCATGGGGCAACCATACTGCTGTCTTCCGTGACTCTGGCCTGGAGGTCAAGCAGTACCGGTACTTCGACAAGAAGACCGTTGGTCTTGACTTTCAGGGTATGAAGGAGGACCTGAGGGTACGCAGTGATGTTTCAGCTATTCAACTACATCCTGAACTCCTGGTCTCAGAACATCCCCGCAAACTCCTTGGTTCTCCTGCACGCGTGCGCGCACAACCCCACCGGGATCGACCCGACGCCCGAGCAGTGGAAGGAGCTCTCTGACCTCATCAAGGAGAGGTCGATCTTCCCCTTCTTCGACATGGCCTACCAGGGCTTCGCCTCTGGCGACACCACGCGCGACGCATTCGCCGTGCGGTACTTCGTCGAGCAGGGCCACCAGGTCGCGCTCGCGCAGTCGTTTGCGAAGAACATGGGTCTCTACGGCGAGCGTGTTGGGGCGTTCTCCCTGACCACCGCGGACGAGGGAGAGAAGAAGCGCGTGGAGAGTCAGCTGAAGATCCTTGTCCGCCCTATGTACTCGAACCCGCCGCTGCACGGCGCGCGGATCGCGAGCACGATCTTGAACAACTCGGAGCTGTACTCGGAATGGGAAAAGGAGGTCAAGGGCATGGCGAACCGTATCATCTCGATGCGTGACCGCCTGTACGACAACCTCGTCTCGCTGAAGACGCCCGGCGAGTGGGGACATATCAAGAGCCAGATCGGCATGTTCAGGTGCGGTGGCATGTGATAAGTTTCTTTGGAGTGACTGATGGATGGGTGCGATAGCTTCACTGGTTTGACGACCCCGCAGACTCAGGCGTTGGCGCAGAAGGCGCACATCTACATGACCGCGGATGGTCGCATTTCGATGGCGGGTCTGAACGCACACAACATTGACTACTTCTCTGAGAGCGTCAGCAAGGCGGTCAAGGGCGAGCTCTGAGCGGGTTTCGGGCTCTTTTTTAGATTGGCAGTACTAGAGGTGAACTCTGGATGTGGTAGACATCATGGTTTGGACTAATGGATTGTCCTCTACATGCGTGTTACCGTGGGTTGGTTTCTCTATATCCGGTGCGCTTGACCACCGCACGGTAGGTTGCGAGGTTGTGCGGCAAGCGGCGGGGTTAGTGGACGTGCGAGCAAATACTGACGGGTAGCTGCCGTGGCGGCCACCTTCAGTTCCAAAAAGGAATGCTGCACGCCCGGAATGGCATGCGTCATGCTTCGAAGTATTCCCTGCCGCCTTCTACCCACAGTAGTGTCGCCGCTCTCAACAGACATGGCCGGACCATCCAACAGCCCGTCTCTCGTTCTCAGCGACCACCACGTCGTCGTCGCTCCCCCTTGTCCCGGTCCCGCCGCGCGCAGTCCCCCCTTCGCGGTGCTGGCAGGATGCCGACGCTGCTTTGGCGGCGAAAGACCTCGACGCCCTTCCTTCCTGGCGCATGGCCCAACCCTTCCGTCTCGGATCAAGGCGACGATCAGCGCCTCCCTGTATACAGCGATGACGCCCCGCCCCAGCTGCCCGAACTCCGGCACCTCAGTCCTCGCGAGGATGGCGGGCAGGGCGAGCAGGACCCTGCGGCGCTTGCTGAGGAGGGCTGGGGACTGCCCATTGTAACGGAGAGGCATGCGTTCGAGGACAATGGGCGTGCTGTGGGTACACGGGTCCGAGATTTGCGGCCTGTAACGGTGCCCAGCCCTGCCTCGACAAGCGCGCCGCTGAGTGCATCTCTATCCCAGGCCTCAACCTTCAGTGATCCGACAGTAAGTGCTGTCCGGTGGAGTGAATTCGACCGCATATACCGACGTTACCCTTCAGGACTCCGAGGGTGTTCTGACTCCCCAGTCTATCCAGGGCCCGCTCTGGCTCTCCACCCATTCAGAAGTGTCTTTTCCCCAAACCAACAAAGATACCATCCTCTCCGGCTCCGGTTCTTCCTATCACTCTTTCGACGACCACCAAACACGTCGCGATCATGTCTCACATGATGCCACCATAGACACCACCAATGTTAATGCCACCATATCCAGCTCTAATACGGCCGATTTCCTACCGCATCGCTCCGCGACGCGCGCGGCTTATCGCACTCCGCCAATATTGGACTTTTCAGAGCCTCTTCCACAATCTCGCATTAGCTTGGACTGGGACAGGGTTACTTCCTCTCCGAATAATGCATCGCTGCAGAGTCCAGACTCTCCCCAGTCGCCCATCGAGTTCTCCGTGCCCTCCACTGTGGGCTCCCCCGTACTGGATGAGGGCGAGCCCGCTGTCTTCAACTCAGCAGCGATGGCTACTACATTCTTCCCTGTTCCGACTAGCAGTAGCCATCGTGATGGACAGCCTTCAGAAACCCGCGAAGACGTCCGACAGGCAGCGTCCCCATCACTATCCTTGCCTTCTGCATATAGCCTTGGCACGGACTCCCCCGTCCTCCCTGCTGAAGCGGGTCCCAACCAGGAGTCTCAGTCGCCGACCCACTCTCCGTATACACTCATGGCGGCGGATTTGGATGCATTCGCGGCTGCTGCAACGGGCTCCTCCCTGTCGTTACCTACATCCTTACACTCCGCCGCGTCAGACGCGCTGCTGGCGGAGGCAGAGATGGATCAGAGCGCCGCGCCGCCTCCTGCACGTCTCCGCGCATACAGCGGCGACTCCGTCGGCCAGAGTCCGTCGCCCGTCGGTGCTGCTTGCGGGAGTAATGCACTCGAATTCCCGAGCACACCCAAGGCCGCCAGGGACCATGACGAATATGACGGGAACGGGGACGCAGCCGTCGAAGAAGCCATTCGGATGCGTTCGCGACGCATGAGCGCGCCGCTCTTGCACTCGCCGCGTACGCCGGTTCACAACAGTGTACAGAGGGAACGCAGCCGGACCACGAGTAGCCGTGTGGAGGTCCAGCAGGCCGAAGACGTCAGTGGGGCAGGTAGTAGTGGTAGTAGTAGACCGACCAAGTTGCCCGTCCTGGGTAAGATGCGGAAGTTAGGTGGGAAGTTTCTGAGCCTGTTTAATAGCAAAGGCGCGAAAGCATCTGGTACGGGAGTAGTTGTAGATAGTCCGGCGGAATTGGCAGTCAAGAAGACGCGCACGACTGCAGTCACGAAGGTCGAATTTGAATCGGTGAGTACTTGGATGGGCGTGTCGTGCTCAGCACTCATTTTTATGACAGGAGCACCCCATTCCTGCTCCGGAGACTCCAGCCCGGGATGCGCGCGCCTCGCGCCGGTCTCTGCCCTTGAAGATGTCGAAACCGTCCCCAAACTCTTCCCAGTCGCTCCGGTGCGATTCTTTCCTGCCTATCGAGGACCCCGAGTCGGCGTCGAAGGGGATTCTGTCGATACCCCTGCAGCACATGCGTGGAAGCCCTTCTATCCAGTTCAAGAAAGACCGTGGCGCCTCCGGCAGTGATCCCGCTTCTCCCACCCGCGTGGCGCGGGCCCGAACGCTGACAGCCCCTGCGAAGCCCCAGTTTTCAAAGGGGATCAGCAGCGACAATGCACAGACGGTGAAGCAGGCGCGGCGGTTCTCCCTGTCTTCAGCGTTCTCGAGGTCACGACTAGATGTGTTGAAGACGACGGTGGCCCCACATCCGCCTCTACCTGGCTTCCCCCAGTCTCCCACATGCGACCAGCACCCGCACCGCGAAGAGCCTGTGAGGCCTGTCAGCATGATCACGCCTACTGGGCTGGACTCGAAATCTAGTCAAGCGTCGCTGAAAGGCACGATCTCTGGTCCCAAGAAGGGCAAAGAACGAGCAAGACCGGTCAGCATGGTCGTAAGCAGTGGTGCACCGAGGCGTACTTTCTTGGATCATCCCCAAATTACAGTGCAGGCACCTTCGCCAGTCATTGGCGTGGCGAGCATCCCCAAGGAGGACAAACAGGCCAAGCATTCGAGTATGTTGGTAGGGAAGGAGAAGGATGCGAGGCGCGATATGATCGTGGTTGCCGGGTCTAGGTTTAAAATGCACCGTCCCATGAAGAGTGCAAACCAACTGCAGGACACTCACAACGACGTTTCTGCTACAGGCGGCGTAGTGCAGATGTCGGACGTGGTGCCCCGGCAGATCACCGAGGAAGCCTCTGCGGAAGAGGTTGCGCCTGCCGCCGAAGCATCGCACAAGACAGTTGTGCGCGAACGAGTGCCTATTGAACGCCTTGGCCCTGATGAAGCAGTGCAACCAGATCCTGCCCCGACCACAGACATTCAGGCACATACACGTCGGTTCTCGCTGTCTTCTGCAATTTCGCAGCGCGCCAGCCGTGCCCGAAGCATGATCGTCTCCGTCGGGCGGCGCAGCAGCGAGAGCGAGCGTGCAGCAGACAGCAGCGGGAGCACGGATGCCACCGCCACGCCAGCTCCAAGTCCTGGAGCGTCGAGTTCGCGTACTACCCATCGCCGTGGCAGGGGTAGTACTTTCGGCTCCATCATCGGCTCAGGAGTACACTTCGACATACTCACGCCTGGCTTTGGGTTCGTCATCCCGACGCCAGCGTCGTCGCCTCCGCGCACGGGGTCCGGGTCCCCGCCTGCGTCCAGGCGACTGTCGACAGACATGGATTTCCGGCGCGATCGCGGTGATGCACCTATACTCGGACCACTTAGCCTGGAGGCTACGCGGGACGTCGCCGAGGTGGAGGAGTATCCGTCGCCAGATTCGGACCTCGATAGCATGAGTTTCGCGGGGACGACGACACTCTTGGAGGGCATGGAGAGCAGCATCAGCATGAACTCGTCCTATGCTGACTCGTTCGTGGACGCCCGCGAAGAGCTTACGGAAAGCAGCGTCGGCTTGGACACGCCCCGGGAGACGCCTGTTCGCGGGTGCGCCCCCGCCTTGGGTGAGCCCTTCGCGGGTGGAGAGCCTGTGGTCAAACGGGTCGAATTAGCTCGCGCGTTGAGCTCAGCTGTCGGGTCGTGCGGCGACTCTAGAGGTGGGACACCTACCGCAGAGACTGTGGAAAAAGAGGAAGAGAGGGGCTTCCTGCGCGCCCTGGGACTCGAGGTTCCTGTGGACCAGACCAACAAGACCGCCGCGACCGGTGAAGTACAGTGACAGGCGGGCTTTGCGTACGTTGTCTAGACTTCCGGCACTCTTTCGCATATATTCGTTGTTTTCGCAATCCTCATCCTCGCATAGTACCATATCACCCTCATAGCATCCATTCTCGCACGTTCTTATTCCCCTGTTGTTCGCTAGTCATTAAATGGACCATAATCGGGCTTTCGCAGTGAACTGTACATGGTTCCCTTCTAGTCGCCACCGAATGTAGAACACATCGCAAGAGTTGTCGTCGCAATATCATCCGTTTCATCCACGTTACGTACGCTATGGGCACAATAATAGTAATGGTGGCAATAAATTACAAATGGCTGTGACTGTAGCCACTGCACGGAGTCCTGCTCCGCTTCCTGGAAGGTCCGAATCTGTACGTCAGTTACGCCGGGCAGTCTAACAGGCGTAGAGGTTCTGCTATTGAGCCCGAATGCAAAGTCGCGGGTGCTCTTTCCTGTACGCATGCATCATCGTCCGAGGTATCTAACGGCCTGGTATCGTGTTCGTTGGCAGACTTCAGGTCCGAAGCATCGACACGAGCAGGAAGCAATCTTCCCGCAGGACTGCCACCCACCGGAATGCGGCGAGGCGGTCTGACAAAGGCTGGGCCCGCACACTCTTGACGTGGATGTTGCAAACATGCCCCATTCTCAGCGGCAGGAGGGAGGCACGTCGCCCGTGTCGGTCCATCACGGTGGAGGCACGATGTCGTTGTTCCCGGCAGGTCCCAACACGAGGACGGACACATAACGGTGGGTGGCGGCTGTTGGCCTGGTACGAGCGGGACCGGTGATTGCATGGGTTTCGATGCATTATCAGAAAGGATGGGCGAACCCGGTCTGCCAAGGTCCACGGAATGCGCCACCGGTGGCGCAGGGCCTCTGTACGAGGGAGGAGGATATGGGTGGTAGAAAAGCGGCTTGCGCACGGGTGAAGGGCGAGGATGCGCGCGCGAATGTTCTGGCGACGCGGGTCTTGGGATTCCTGCAGGTGTGGCCAGTTCTTGAAGAGGACGCCCTGTGTTCCCCACGGGTGCGGGATATGCGACGGTGATTGCTTCTGCACCGCGCAGGACGCAGTGGATGCAAGGGAGGTGGCGATGGGGCATGTTACACTTGTGGTCGAGTAGAGTGGCGTGGTCTCTTGTCTCCTACATGATTACTTATATACGCCACTGTGCTGTGGGCCAAAGCAGTCAGCACAGCGGGTGTCCAGCGCTTGTCCTTGTGGCTTTTGTCAAGTGGCCTTGTAATGGACCAAGTTGAGCCTTGTTTGTTCAGACCGTAGACGCATCTGCTTAGAGGACAAGACGAGGGCAGCCAGTGGCGCGTCCAGCCAGGCCTATTGACTCATCATAAGCATTCGCACACTCGTACCCACTCGCGCTCACAAGACTCGGCTTTGTACGACGTGCGCCACATAAACAATAGATAGTCACCGGAGTGCTGTCGAGAAGTTCTCGAGAGCACCCCTAAGTAGTGCGGGGACATAACAATCTGTAATGAATGACAAATACACTTGCTGGGTATCCACGGGCCCCATATGAGCAGGTTAGCAGACGAAGTCAACTACGCACCACGAGTGCATGAATGCGTACATCTCACGCCATTATACAGGTACTTGCGATTTGGTCGAGACTAGGGCTACTAAATATCCAGGTCCTCATCTGGGTCATCGTCGTCGAGGTCGTCCGCTGAATCCGGATCGTACAGGATCGCCGCGGGCGGGGGCATGTTCGCCTTCTCCGGCGGGTTTCCCTCGTGCGCGTACGGTAAAGGGACCTGGGCGCGAGACCTTTGCTGCTCGTCAGTGAGGTTGAGGTTGAAAGAGAGGTTTTGCGTGGGGTCAGGTGCCACCTGCGATTAAGACTGAGCATATCATCTCGAGCACCCAAGCTCACAAGCTCACCTCCTCCACGACGCGTCTGACGAACAAAGGCTTCAGCGCGGCGAGAGAACTGAGCTCACACGGCGCGTCGGCAGACCAACCCTCCAAACCCTTCTCGACGCCCCTCCGCCGCCCGCCCGCGTCCGCGCCCCTCACGAGCACCTCCACGAGGAACGCGCCTCCCCCGCTGCCCTCGCCCTCCGCGCCGAAGACGAGCTTCTCGCTTTCGTAGTGGCGCTCCGCGATCGGGGTGAACACGCGCCAGAACTTCTCCGGCGGCGAGAGCGGCGGGGGCGGGGTGAGGTACGCGGTCGCGAGGTGCGAGACAAGGGCGGTCGGGCGGGCGATGGCGTGGGTGAGGCTGGAGGAGAAGCGGGTGGATGTGATGATCGGTGCGAGAGGGGAGGGCGCGTGAATGTGCAGAACGAGGCGGGAGTCTGTGTTCGGCTGCCGGTCAGCATGCGACGGTTGAAGGGGTTGTGTGTGCTGCGAACCTCTGCGGGACTTTACCAGAGAGAACAAGGAGGAGAGAAGCTGTTCTGTCTTCGCCAGAGAGCCAATATCAGACAGAAGTGTGTCGACGGAGTCAACGACGACCGTCAACGGCCCCTGGGGTGCTGGTCGCCCAGATGAGCTGGCCGAACGGTATCTGCCAAGGATGCGCTCACCATCCTGCACTTTTCGGAGCATTTCTGACTGCACTTCAAGGCCATTCTCGACGTATCCCGGGACATTCGATGTCCAGTCGAGGATTTGTAGGCGATCAGAACCTAACTGCGACTCTTCCACAAAGATGGAAGGCGGATAAAGCAGAGAAAACAGTAGGGTGCAGCCGCCGGCCCTACTTGTTGTCTCGCGTATAGCATAGCGTAAGACTGCGAGACATGACTGGGCTGTCGAGCTTTGCAAGAGCACAAAGGGCTGTGTGCGCGCCGCGGCGGGGGCGAGGGAGGAGGCGAGGAGAGACGGCATGGCGGACGAGCGCGTGCGGTGCGATCGACTCTCTCGGATCTGAGATCCCTTCGCGCTTCCTCGCAGACCTCTCGCGGACTCGGAAAAGCGCCCGTCTCTGCGAAAAATGGCGTCCTCCTCCGCCGCCGCGTCCTCGTCCAGGCTCCCCCAGTCTGCCTACAATCCACGGCGGCATGTCGGCGTGCATGCGGAGCGCGTCTCGGACGTATCGAGCACGGAATACCCCGGCCACTACCCTGGCGAGGACCATAGCTGGGACTTGGCGAAGTTCAGGGAGGTGAGTCGGCTTCGCAGGGATACGCGGTGTGGACCGCTGACGGTGCCTTCGACCTGACAGAACCTCAAAGTTGAGGTGAAGCGGTTGTCGCAGCGGTCTGTGGAGTTTGACCTCGTAGGCGTCGATGCGTCGATCGCGAATGCGTTCCGGAGAATCATGATCGCAGAGGTGCGCACCGTCCATTCATGCAGGCCGCGCAGTAGTTATACTTAACAATAATGCCATACAGATTCCCACTATTGCAACTGAGCATGTCTACGTGTGGAACAACACCTCCGTCATCCATGACGAAGTCCTCGCGCATCGTATCGGCCTCGTGCCGCTGAACGTCCCCCCAGGCATGTTCAAGTACCGCAACCCGAACGGTGTCCCCACGGACCAGGACACGATCGTGTTCAAGCTCAACGTGACGTGTGAAGTCGACAAGAATACGTCGAAGGAGAAGGGCGCGCCGCGGAAGCTCATACACGAAGAGGTGCTGAGCGGCGACCTCGAGTGGGTCCCCCAGGGCGAGCAGGCGTCGGTGTTTACTGGTGACTTGCCTCCACCGGCACCTACAAACAAGGCGAGTCTCTCACAGCTACGATGATAGACACGCTAGAGCAGAGTTGTTGCGCAGAACATCGTCCTCGCGAAGCTCCGGCCAGGTCAGGAGATCGACATGGATCTGCACGCAATAAAAGGCGTCGGGAAAGACCACGCAAAGTGGAGTCCCGTCGGTGAGTAATATCATACCTCCCCCGTCTGACTTCACAGACTAATCACCTCGCAGCTACCGCGTCCTACCGTCTCCATCCCCTCGTCATCCTCAACCCGTCAAAACCCATTCCACCACACCTTGCTCAAAAATTCGCAAATTGCTTTAGCCCGGGAGTCGTGCAGGTCGGGAAGGGCGGCCGGGTCTCGATTGACGAGCGGAATCTGCGGAAGGAGAGCATGTCCCGGGAGGTGCTCCGGCATAAGGAGTTTGAGGGCAGCGTGGAGCTCAAAAGGATCAGGGACTGGTTCATCTGTAAGCACGCGCATTTCTCACGCACCTTGTGCGTTCGGCCTCGTAGTCCATATTGCTCATCACGACCGCTTGTTTAGTCACCGTAGAATCGGAAGGCCCCTACGCGCCGCAGGACCTCTTCCCAGAGTCCATCCGCGTCATGCGGGAAAAGATCGCCAACATCCGGCATGCGGCGGAGGCCCTGTTGGCGGACGTGGACGGCGCCCCTGGGGCCGTAGCAGCCGACGGGGATGTAGAGATGGGTGGTGTATAAGAATCGACTTCCGCGTGCTGCAAGCTGTGGTTGTACTTATATTATGGGCGATTCGAGCGAGGCGCGATGTGCGATGTGCGATCGTTGCATTAAGACCCTCTATCACCATGCGTTGTGAGCTCGAACCAATGAGGCACAATGCCTGCGGTTGGCAGTATGGCTGGGACTCCGGGAGCCGGCCATGGCCCAGAGCATCGCCGCTTTCCTCAGTTCCGCATCGTGAGAGGCGCGCACGCACGAGTACTAGCGCTCGTGCATATGTACAGTCTGCCACGGGCCACCGAGCAACCGGTTTGCTCTGCTCGAAGGACGTCCGTAATAACTCCAAGTTAAGAATATGTATGTAAAAGCACGCGGCGTCGCCGCCGATCTCAATCGGGGCACCGATCACCGTGATGTCCGTACGGCCGGAGTGAGCCGGAGTGACGTTTGGCAGAAACGCCCGCCGCTGGCTCCGCTCGCAGCTCAGACTCGGACTCGCGCTCAGGCTATTGTCACAGGTCGACCTGTCCCAGTATCATGCGACGCGCTCCCCTCCCGACAGCCTGTGCAGATAAATCAGGACACCCCCACACCGGCAGGTCTGGTGACTAGCTTGACTCAGCCGTGAGACACGCTCGAAATGGCCGCACAATGGCAGGGGAGGAATAAGACTCGGAGCTCCCGCTTGGAGAACGGGGCACTCGTTCACACCTCTATCTACGCCACGGTGTAGTGAGACTGCGTTGGGAGTATCCAGCCCGACAACGAGTTCCCCGGAGAAGATGACTGACACAGAGGTGCGCGTGGTCCTTGTCGGTCAGCGTTGCAGAACCTCAGGCCAACGCAGGCCTCACAGCACCCGTTCCCCGTTCACCCCTCAATGGCAGTCCTCCCGCCTGATTCCAGGATAAGGGAGATATATCCTGCGGATTTCTTCCCGAACGGTCATACATATCAGTGCGTCTGCCTGAGCACGCGTTGACGAGCCCTCTGCCAGGCGAATATGTCCAGCTCCCGCACGGCCGAACCCGCTATTGGCTGCTCGGTCCTGAGGACGGCGTCAGGGTAACCACCAGGCGGGATCTGCGCCAGATAGCGAAGTGGGCTGATTCGTACGAAGGTTGTCTTGATTCATGGCCTCTCGACTCCGAGCGTGACTTGGCAGCACTTCGGCCCCTACCTTGCTGAACGGGGGTTCAGGGTTCTGGTATACGGTGGGCACCCTTCGTATTCACCTCCTCTATTAACGTGTTTACGTAGGCGTGTGCAGATTTGTACGGCAAGGGTTACACCGACGCGCCGAAGACGGCCTACCACGCCAACATATTCGTCGCCCAGCTCGCGCTCCTCCTGCAGTATATCAAATGGGAGCACGCCCACGTCATGGGCTTCTCTATGGTATGCGCATACATCAGCCTTACCGCAATGGCGGCATGCGACTCACTGAGTGTGGTGGGCCGTAGGGAGGCGGTATCACCGCTGCCTTCGCCGCCACTCTCCCGCATCTCGTCACAGGCAAACTTGTGCTCATGGCTTCTGCGGGCGTCCACGAGGTCAGCGCGCACCCTTACCCAGAGGCTTCGCAACTCAAGATGTCCCGTTCACAGCAAGGTGATCCTCCCCCAGAGCCGCCAAATGGACCAGACGGAAAAGTCAGCATCCAGCCCCTCCTACATACGTACTTCGCAATAACCGAACCACTCCTATAGCCTCTGAGGGTCGACAGCCCGATCCCTCAGTTCCAGGAGGTTAGTTCCCCCACAGCGTAACCCGAATCCTAATATGTGCGCCACATTAGCTCGTCAAGCTTCAGCACGAGCTGCTCCCGGGCTACGCGGACGGCGTGTACTCCTGCCTGCACGACGGGCCCATCCACGGCCTCCTCTGGGCGTTCGACAAGATCTCGCGCACCCAGGGGGTGAACGGGAGACAGATGGAGGTCCTGATCGTCCATGTGCGCCTATCCCTCTCTGTGATCACCTTGGCTCTGACCGCTGAGGCGACCGTGCTCTGTGGTTAGGGCACATTGGATCCGCTGGTCGCGTACGCGGACGCGCTGGAGATCAACAAGCGGATCCCGCACGCGCAGCTGCTCACCGTCGAGGGCGCGGGGCACGACCTCCCCGTCAGCGACAAGTGCTGGGGGCATGTCGTCAAGAACGTCGCGGTGTTTCTCAGCACCTGAGGGGAGCACATCTGACGTGGGTGCTGCGAACTGTAGGCTTTCTGTCGGCTACGTTTGGGAATGAGATGCACTGTATCCATGCAGTCAATCATTATGTGTTCACGATAGATAGCGGGAACATGCTGCCAGAAACGCCGCAGTGCGTCTCAGTACCTGAGGACGGGAGGCTGAGCATGAGCACTGGAATTTGAACAGCGAGCTGCTTATATATGCGGCCAAGAATTATACATGCATACATTGGATGAAAGCAATAAGATACATTTCACGCTGTCGGCTTCCACTTGCCCCTGCTCAGCGTGCGCACGCTGTTCTGCCACCCCAGGATCCCAACCTTGTCCGTCTTCCACTCCAGCTCGAAGCCCGCCTTCCTGAGCGCCTCGCCGACGTACCCCTTCAGCGGACTGTCGTCGCACTTGACCTCCTGCACCGTGGGGTCGCTCTCGAACGCGTGCTTGAGAGCGAACTGGAGGAGGTCGTGCTGTGCGCCGGCGGCGCGGTACGCCTCGTCGACGTAGAAGTGGCGGACGACGGCGGTGTAGCCGGTGCCCTTGGGGAAGTCGGGCTTCTTGCCGCGCTTGCCGAACGACTGTGAGGCGTCGATGGGCGCGGTGGAGGTGGCGTCGCGCGAGGCGTCGAGCGCGATGAGCCCGACGAACTTGTCGCCGAACTCGAGGATCCAGATGCCGGAGGAGGGCGAGCGCGAGTACCAGGCGGCGACGTTGGCGAGGTCGGGCCGGTGGAGGACGCGCTGCATCGCTTCTTCGATGGGCTGGCGGTTGAACCTGAAGAGCACGAGAAAGGAAGCGGTTAGATGTGTTCGGTCGCGAGGGCGGGCCCAGAGCGGGGCACGCACCAGTCGACCAAGAACATCAGTGGGACCGCCATGGATGCGAACCCAGGGATGGGGAGGAGGTAGCCTAGATATCCATAGTCCGGGTGGGGCCACCACTGCATGTACTGGATGAAAATGCACGACAGGCCTCCCCAGATGGCGAGCATGATTGGGTGCGTGTACACTGAACGACCAGGTGAATTCGTGCGGTTTCCACGGCTCAGAGACTGTGTGCCATACCTTTCACATTGGCGGCAGCGAGAGGCTCCATTGCTGCCTTTCCGGCAATGAAACGGACGTCCTTGTCGTCGGAGGGCTGGAAGGCACGGATTCTGGCGAGGGGGGTGACCATGACTGCAGCCTGGGGGACGTTGGTGCGCGGTGAGTCTGTGCCAGGAGAGAGAGGGGGGAAACGGGAAAGGCTGCTGTCAGACGAGGCTCAGAGACGAAATATATTTTGGCTGGAAGAGGAGCAATAAACTTTGTCGTTCCTGGCAGACACGCACGTTCGCCTGCCACTGGCAGTCGCAGCCAGCGGCCCTGGCGCCCAGGCCAGTGCCCACGCTGCCAGATTTAGATCTGAGCGATCGAGTGCGATCCTCCGTCGCAGCGGCCCGCGCCGTCCGGCCTCCGAGTCGGCCTCGACTGGCTGGGTAGGCACTCAGGGCGATTCCCCACTCGCGGGCTAACTAACAGCGACCATGTTGATTAAGACAACATATCACGACGTCCCGTCCAAACTCGATCCCAATGGCAATAAAATCAGGATCTTTGTGATCTCGCCCAAGATCCCTGGGTATCCTCAAGCGAAGTTCCCAGGTAATGGTCGTATCAAGCGTTCAAAGCATCGCTAGCACTGACAAGAGCGTGGAGGCGTTGTCGTGTTTAGGTGCGCTTCAGGATCTCTCGCCTGGCTCGCTCTGTTTAACGGTCAAGCATACTGCAGCGAAATCTACCAGGTGACCGGGCCCGTCGAGCGGTTCGCGGGCCAGATCGCGAGTCAAGGCTATGTAGTAGGTAAGATCGGTGCCTACCTTGCAGTCTCTTCACGGTACTGAAAGAGACAGCGTGCCCATCCTCTTTCCACGAATTTGAAGGGCCCGAGGCTATCCCATATGATGCTGAAGGTGCGACTGCAATCGCATAACACTCTCATTCGTCTTCATGCACTCTCAGGTACCGACCGAGGCAACAAATACAAGGCACGCTAGCTCTCTTCTAATGACCTACATCTCGTGAGCTCGATGATAGGTCGAGAAAGAGCTTGCTGCATATGATGAGGTATGTATTCTTACTGTCTCACTCTTACCGGAGCCACGCCCTTATATGAGCCAGGACGCGACGCTTTCCATCGATCTCCTCTGCTCTCTAAAGAACTGCAACGGCAGAATTGCAGGTCAGTGATCAGCGTTCCATAGCTCCCCGATGCGTAACCGACGCAGTTCCCATTGCCAGCGACGGGCATGTGTCTGGGCGGGCATCTCGTGAGTACACAACTCCCCAATGGCTCAGCTGGCACTCACATCCCTGCATCGATAGGCATTCCGAGTACGCATTATCACCTCCAAATCATTTGCTCGTCCTCGCACTCAACGGCCCCACGCAGGCAGCATTCGACCCGCGCGTCCTCGCCTCCGTATGCTGGTTCGCGACCGACATCCACAGCGCGACGCTCGGCAAGGGCGAGAACGACGACTCCCTCGTCCGCGTGCGCAATGGCGACCTGGGCGGCAAGGGCGAGCTCGTCGTGCGTGTCTTCTCCGCCCTATCCTGCCTTATCGCCGCTGAGCAGCGCCCACCCGACAGATGATCTTCGGTAAACAGGTGCGTATACACGGGCTTACTGGCCACTCGCGCTGCGGCACCCGCGCAGTCTCGCGCTGACCTCCGAGTCCTTGCCTCCCTCCCTTCGCATGCAGGACACCCACGTCCCGCGAGCGGGCAGAGACCTCATTCGCAAGACCCTGGAAGACGCCAACGTCACCGTCTCTGTACGTCTCGCCCCCGTCTCCCGTATACCGCCTCCTCACTCGTTCACCCGTTCAATGCGTGCCGTACTGCGCGCATTCACGCATCTTCCATGACTGACCGACCTTGGCTCGTCCAGTTCTTCGAGGTCCAAGCGCAGCACGCGTTCATCCGGGACCAGTCCTCCAAGGACCGCTGGGACGCCGCACTTACGCGTGCCCTCTTTGGAGTGATGATAGAGGTATTCGAGCGTACAGTGGGCAGGGATCTTGGTCCGAAAGAAGGCACGAGCGAGGAAGTAGAACACGTCTGCTGAATCCGTAGTTAGTGTCGAACGCAGAATGTGGGCTACAGCAATGTTGTACAATACGATACGCGTGCACTGTACGTCGGACGCCATGAAGCTTGCGACATGCTTCGCAAATCATAAACTGACCGACTGCTGCAACAACGGTTTGCGTCTACGCAGTTGTACATTGATCACACGAAGTGGTCACGTCCAAGTGTGTCTAGCGATACAAACGATGCCACTTCATTCGCGACAACATTGTACAACGTTACAGAACATTCGGGGAGCATGCCCCGGTGTACTTCGTCATCGTGAATACAACAGGTTGATGAGAGACAAGCACAGTTTGCGTGAGCTACCGATATCATGCAAGGAGAGGAAGAGAAACAAGGGAAGGAAAACCGAGAAAAGAAAGCGTATTCTATACAGTTTACTTCTTCTTGCCCGCCTTCTCCGCAGACTTGGTCACTGTCGAGCAACGCAATCAGCCACAACTCGAAGACATGGCAATACAAATGCTCACCCTTTCCTCCAGACTTGTCGGTCTTGTCGACGGACTTGATGATGCCGACGGCGACCGTCTGCCTCATGTCACGGACGGCGAAACGACCGAGAGGAGGGTACTCGTTGTAAGACTCCACACACATCGGCTTACTCGGCACGAGCTTGGCGATGCAGGCATCGCCGGACTTGACGAACTTCGGGGACGCCTCAAGCGACTTACCCGTCCGTCGGTCGATCTTCTCGATGAGCTCGGCGAACTTGCAGGCGATGTGGGCAGTGTGGCAGTCAAGCACGGGTGCGTAGCCGGCACCGATCTGACCAGGGTGGTTGAGGATGATGACCTGGGCGTTGAAGGAAGCAGCCTCCTTCGCGGGATCGTTCTTCGAGTCGGACGCCACGTTACCACGGCGGATATCCTTCACCGAGACGTTCCTATATTCACAGGTCAGTCACGGTCATGACAAATAGTACATGGTCGAGGATCGTACTTGACGTTGAAACCGACGTTGTCACCAGGGACACCCTGCTCGAGCTGCTCGTGATGCATCTCGACCGACTTGACTTCGGTGGTCACGTTCGTAGGCGCGAAGGTGACGACCATACCGGCCTTGATGATACCAGTCTCGACACGACCGACGGGCACCGTACCAATACCACCAATTTTGTAGACATCCTGGAGAGGGAGTCGGAGGGGCTTGTCGGAGGGACGGACAGGAGGCTCGATGGCATCGATGGCGTCCAGGAGGGTCTTGCCCTTGACAACACCTGCCTTGGTCTCCTTGGTCCAACCCTTGTACCATGGCATGCTGAACAAGGCGCATATAGTCAATAAAGAGGGGCCCACGGGCCATGAATGAATGCTTACTTGCTGGACTCCTCCAACATGTTGTCGCCGTGCCAGCCAGAGATAGGGACGAACGCGACCGCCTTCGGGTTGTAACCGACCTTCTTGATGAAGGTGGACGTCTCCTTGACGATTTCGTTGAAACGGTCCTCGCTCCACTACAAGGCATGTTAGTGATCTGTCTCGAGATTGTTAGGGGCTTAACTTACCTTGGTGGTATCCATCTTGTTGATGGCGACAATGAGCTGCCTGACACCAAGGGTGAAAGCAAGGAGGGCGTGCTCGCGGGTCTGGCCGTCCTTGGAGATACCAGCCTCGAACTCACCAGTACCGGCAGCGATAATGAGGATAGCGCAGTCGGCCTGGGAGGTACCGGTGATCATGTTCTTGATGAAGTCACGGTGACCGGGGGCGTCGATGACCTTTACAAGGCAACAATAAACGTCTAGCTGACGATTACGCAGCGATGTATCTACTCACGGTGACCATGTACTTCGGCGTCTCGAACTTCCAGAGCGCAATGTCGATCGTAATACCACGCTCACGCTCGGCCTTGAGCTTGTCAAGTACCCAGGCTGTGATAATCGCGATCAGCTACTGAAGGAAACCGATCTAGCTACGGATTTTACTGACCATACTTGAAGGAACCCTTGCCCAACTCGGCGGCTTCCTTCTCAAACTTCTCGATGGTACGCTTGTCGATACCACCGCACTTGTAGATCAAGTGACCAGTGGTGGTCGACTTGCCGGAATCGACGTGGCCAATAACTGGGGAGGGTCAAACATCGCACCGATAGCGCACGATCGAAGATCTGCGTGGTACTCACCGACGACGTTAACGTGGGACTTGTCCTTTCCCATTTTTGATGCCTACGATGCTACAATCAGCATAAATCCATTGTCAACTGAAGTTGAAAAGGGGGACCCTGCTCCGGCGTGAGGGGAGCGAAAACGCGGGATCTACTTTTTTTTCTCTTATCGGCCTCCCGCGCTCTCCTTGTCCACAACCCACCAATCGAGCAGGCAACCAAATGGATATTTGAGTGACGCAGAAAACACGGTACTCACTTAGAGCGTAACGAAGGTGATGGGACTCGAGAAAGATGGGAAGGAGGAGATGAGGGTAAGAGGAAACCAGCGGAGGATCTGGTGTTGTTGCTTATGTAGCCGCACGGCCTCGAAATTTTAGCGATCGATGCGTGATCAGATTGGCAGAGATTGCACTCCCCACTGCCCAGCTCCGGCCGGCTCGGTGGCGCCGGCCTCCTGCCCGCCACACCGCTCTCTCGCCTTACTGAACAGGTCCGCATCTATACGTAGTTTCGTACAGAAATTTATTTTGCGGGTCTACTCTAAGACATGGTCAGGTTAGACTGCTACACTCCTAGAACGACAGTGGGCGATTACAAATTACGGAGACATGCAGTTCAGTGTCACAGATAAACGATCATGAAACGATGTATAGCACAGGCTTGGTGATGAGTGCAGGTACATAAGTTAAGACGTGGAGCAGGTCGCCCAGTTCACACAAAACAAGGCAGGCGCGGGGGGAATCATCTCTGGAGACGTCTCTTCGCTGCCGCAAGGCATCAGATAACATACCTGCAGCACGGACAAGCAAGCAGGTCAGTGTTCTCTAGCGTCTGATGTCCAAGAAAGTAATGCACGCACACACCACGCGGACTACTTCAATATCGCCAGATAGGTCATTCCTCCCTGCCCCAGCCACCTCGGCCAGTCAGAAAGCGGCTCTGCAAAATCCGCTGGAAAGTCGGTCGCGCCGCGACTTCGACGCGCAGGCACGCGCGGACTAGAGTGGCAGCATCCCCCAGCGCGCCACCCCCGTCTGCTTCCTCCCCTTCGTGTTCCTTGCCTTCGGCACAGCGCTCGTCCAACGCGATCGAGGCGTTCGAGAAGGGGGACTCTAGGCCATCTTGTGCCTCAGCTGCCGTAGTAAATGGGCATTCCCCGACAAGCATGACATAGGCCACAACGCCAAACGCCCACACGTCCTGTTCCTTCCCGAAATAACGCTCGCCTCGCAGAATCTCAGGGCCTGCATAGTCGAGTCTGTGATAAAAGTGAGATCTGATAAGTGAGGTAGATGAAACGATTGTACGTACGTTCCGCTGAACGTATCCCACCCATTCTTCTTCACGAGACCGGAACTCCCGAAATCGATCAGAACGCACTTCCCTGCAGGACCCAGGACTACGTTCTCGTCTTTGATATCTCGATGCACTATCAAGGCGTCGGGTATCAGCTGATGTGCGCTCGCCAAAGTGGATGGTACCTACCGATTCCCTTCGAATGCAAGAAGGTCATTGCATCTGCGATTTGCCCTAGATAGGACCTGATGGAGTCAGGAGGAAGACCGCGGGGGTAGCTCTCTACGAGGTCGAAGAGATCGGATGGCGGCGCGGGCTCCCCCTCCTTGGGCTCTGGCGTGGTGGAGGGGAGTACAAGATAGTAATAGTGGTTATCCTCGAAGAAGTCCAAAAGGGGGCAGATGTTTGGGTGACCGTTCACAATCTTGCCTTCGACCCAACTGTTGTCTGGTTGCGAGGACATGCGCAATGGATCCCAAGGTCGTCTGGGTGGGAGTACATATTGCGTTGCGGAGATAGCGGACATGACATAGATTTCAATGGGGATAGTCCCGTATTTTGGATGGCGTTTCCAACAGTCCGCCAGAATGCGCGATTTGATGATCTGCTTAATGACCAAAGGGGGCTGTACGTGTGGACGAGTCAATGCATCGTTCATTGGTTGAGAATGTATCACGCACTCCAAGCATTCCATCCTCCTTCATTTCTCTCGCTCTTTTCACAAGCCCATACGCGCCACGACCAATCTCGCGTTCAATCACGAATTCCGAGATGCTGCGCTCATTGAGCACATCAACCTCCGAATTGGGTGTTGGCGGTCCTGTGCTTGCGGCTACACTGAGGAAGCTCGCCGAGCTACCCGCCCGGACAAGCGTCTGTGGAACTGCTGGTGGCGGAGACGGAGGAGCAGACGGTACGATTGACACACGTCCCGCGATAAGTGAGACACGCTGCTGCGAGGACCGTCGTCGAGGGCGAGCGGGTCCACCTAATCGGGGGGACGTGGGCGTGTGAGAAAGCGGTGGCCGTGCCAAACCTGGCGATAGAGGGCCTGGAGAAGTGGTGCGGGAGATCGGCAGCGGGGAGGAAGGACGAGATGCATTTGGTGAGGTTGCCAGTGGAGAGGATGATGCGAAATAGGACCCAGAGTGGGTTGAAAAGAATGCAGGGGCTGTCACGGGTGTTTGGAGTCCTAAATTTGCATGTTTTGGGTGGCCGTGAGCGTTGCTTCGCGCCGCACGACCGATCTTCGCAGGAGTGACTGTGGTATCCCGAGACATAAGAGGAGGTTCTGCATGTAGTCGTGCCGAATGGTCGATCGCTGACGAGCATGACGCTTCATCCTCCTGGTCTTTCCAGTCGAAACCCCGTCCAATGGACGTCACTCCCCAGCTGTTGCCTACGGACGCAGCACGTTGCAAACGCTGAGCAGGCGGCGGCGCAAGCCAGTCATCGTCATCGAAAGAGTGGTCCACGGCGGAAGCGGTAGCCAGCATGTTGCCCGAGTGAGTGCCGTCCAGGGCGTTGGTGGGCAAAGAACGTTTTGTGACTTTGAGAGCTGGTGGGGCTGAAGAGGACCGAGCCGTGCGGATAGTCGGATTCAAAGGGGCGGTCCACGTGCGCGATGGTCCGCCGCAGTGGCGCTGGCCGCGCCCAACCCAGAGGCAGTCGTCCTCAGAGTCGCTGCTACTCGCGTCCTCGTCCTCGCCATGTCGCGGAGGGACCGAGTAATACTGGGTCATGTCAATGATCAAGCACGCATGGCGGCCTCCTACCCCCGCGCCTCACTTATCGGTCTGCATGTGATCGTTCATACTGATGGGCCATTTCAAGCTTGTCAAACAGATTGCCACTGTCGAAGTAGGTTGTACTTCCTCCGCCCCACAGGCTCCCGGATGCTCGGATATAAACCGAACGTATGCTTCTCTCGTCGAGTTCCACATCGATCAGCTCATGGTAATTGAGTAAGGGAAGTGGCACATAGAGGGTATCTTCCTATTCATTTGCATGTACATTGCGCAATGCGGTCGCGAGTTGAGCGGTTGCACGATACTAGACAACTCATTCAAAACACTGTCCTCCCCCCGGCGGATACGAGACGGGGTTATGACACTCCATATTCGCAAAATCCGTAAATCATGAATCTCACCGCCTAGCCTCATCTTCAGGTGGTGCGTCAGTGGCTAGGCTTGTGCACTCGGAAATCGACAGCGCCAGATGTTACATATTCCTCGAAATGGACAGCGATACGTTAAAGCTGTGTGTAAGATATATGTCGATACTGTGATCTCGCAGCGACTGTCTGAATAAGTGTGCAGCGAGAGGTAAGGCAACAACCTGGCAACGACTGCGAGACACCGTGAGGTTAGCGCTTGAAGTTGGCGTTGGGCGTTTGTCTCCACGTGACAGAAGAACAGCGCTTGTCTCGGCACTGGGCAGTGTGTATGCCCACAGGGTACGACCACAAAGCCTCGCCGACGACCTCAAGCCTTTGAAAATGTACGTACTAAAGCCGTGACACTGCTTATTCCGCTATCTCGAGCTCTTGCGAGCAGAATGGGCTGAGATGTTGTCGAAATCGGATGGATGGGTCGAACACCAGTTGGATGGACTTGTGCTGGCTTATACCTCATTCTGCCGCAAGGATTCTTGCATAGGGATTGGGTTTCTTTGTACCTTCCATACGACAACCAGCTCACTTCGTGTCCTCCAGCCGCCATGGTCAAGGTTCCCATCATCAAGAAGCGCACCAAGGTTTTCAAGTCAGTATTCGATCGTACTCATACTGGAGCATCATATTCATCGTTGTCTTCCACCTAGGCGCCACCAGTCTGACCGCTACAAAAGTGTGAAGGAGGCATGGCGGAAACCGAAGGGTATTGACAATCGGGTGCGCCGGCGGTTCAAGGGGCAGCTCCCCATGCCCAAGGTGCGTCTGTCAGTAATCGACGCATGGACGGCCTCTGAACCCTACTGTAGATTGGATACGGGAGTAACAAGAAGGTACGCTTCGTTTTACGCTCATGAGCATAATATGCTCATGACGGCACTACAGACGAGGCATCTCTTGCCCAACGGCCTCAAGAAGTTCCTAGTCAGCAATGTTCGGGAACTCGAACTGCTCCTGATGCACAATAAGAGTTTCGCTGCGGAAGTCGCTCACAATGTCAGTAGCCGCAACCGCACGGCTATACTCGAGCGGTATGTTTGTCATTATGGCCTAGTCTAGGTTTGCGACTTATTTGTCGACGTTCACTTTAGGGCCAAGGTTCTCAGCGTGAAGGTGACGAATCCTGCAGCGCGTCTCCGGTCTGAGGAGTAAATGGTCGTTTCCGCATTCATCTCGCTACTACTCTGCATATCTCGCCATGTATTCTTCCCTCTATGCCCGCAATAAGCATCATGCGACCATGCTTAGGCCAGGAAAGTCCGTTTGCGTGACCATTTCTTAGAAGGATCGTGCTGCGATAAGCGGCCACTATGCTTGCCTTCGCGCTCATTAGAAGCCAAAGGATGTTTTGAGAGTCAACAAGTAGCTGATTTGGCGAAGGGCTTGCTATTTGCGTGTTGCGCAAAGCTCGCTGGTCGTCTGATAACCGGCACGTGCTACACTGTCACCTTTAACTTACACACATCTGACGTCTTTCGGACGAGCGAGCATCAAGCTTCCTGTCCTGCTTACCTGCCTCTATACCTCGCCCCTCTTGCTTTTGGCTTACAATGTCCTCCAGGTATGTGGCCTGCTCCAGAAGTCCGATTTGACCGATTGACACTAGAACAGGCAGGCCACGCACGCAGATTCTTGGTATGTTGGAGATGGTACGAAGTAGTATGGTGGCGGCGGCGAGCGATCTTCTGAACTCGTCGGTCAGGACGTAGACTTGACTCGGAGTTGAGCAAGAATCTCGCTGCTGTTGAAGGAGACGCCAACTACTCACCCCCGATCAAGGGCTGCAAAGCAGTCATCGCTCCGTGGGTACTCGCAGTTGGGTGTCGATGGTGTGTATCTAATTCAGGAAGTCAACAGGCATGCAGGGTATTCATACTCTGGACGAGCTGCTGCATGGGCCTACAAGAGTATCGATACCACTGGAATGTGCGCTTCGGTTTACCATGTGTTATACCTACGCTAAAATTGGCTTGACCCCAGAAAGCGCATCTTCATACTTGGCCCATCACACCACGTCTACCTGGACGGTTGTGCACTGTCGAAGTGCGAGAAGTATGAGACACCACTAGGTGAACTCCCCATAGATTTAGACAGTAAGTAGCGGTGCACAGTGTCTACGTCCAGTATTCACGTCTCCTAGCCGTCAAGGAACTTCGTGCAACGGGGGAGTTTCAAGACATGGACATCCAAACCGACGAGGACGAGCACAGCATTGAGATGCATTTACCCTATGTAAGGAAAGTTTTCGAAGGGTAGGTCATTTGACGGATCTCCAGCCGCGACGCGTTCTAAGAATAGATCTGGGATAGATTGGACATCGCCATCGTACCTATCCTGATCGGGGCAATTAACCTCAACAAGGAGAACAAGTTCGGTACCGTCCTCGCACCGTATCTTGCTAAAGACGATACCTTCTTCGTCATATCAAGCGACTTCTGCCATTGGTCAGTCCTTGGTCTGCCCAATCCAAAGCCGTCGCTCACCGTCTGGCGCCTTCACAGGGGCACGCGCTTTCAGTATACTTTCTACTACCCAAGACCACCTCCGACATCGACGCCCGCCATTCGACTATCCAAGGCTGATCCGAACCCCTCAACGCTGGCCACCCATCCCATACACGCATCAATATCAGCCATAGACCACGAAGCAATGGATCTCATGACCATGCCGCCGCAAACCGCGCAACAAGCCCACATCGACTTCGCCGAGTATCTCAGGACAACCAAGAACACGATCTGTGGCAGACACCCAATCGGCGTACTGCTGGGTGCGCTGGCAGTCCTGCAGAGTCAAGGTCGCGTGCCGCATCTCAAATTTGTGCGGTATGAGCAGAGTAGCCAATGTCAGACCGTGAGGGATTCCAGTGTGAGCTACGCGAGCGCATATATCACAGTTTAGAACGAACTTGGGGCTGCCGCGTGCAAGCAAGGACATTGTAGTCGGTATTTCTAGTGAATATATGACAGTGCGGCATCGTCTTCACATTCTCGATGGAGTGTCTGGTGGCTGCAAACCGACGGGCTCATCCAGTTCTTTCTCGGTCCCAGGTTGTCCAGGGTCTTGTATAACCTAGATCTTAATTGGCAATCGGTCGACACTAATGAATGTAAGGGCAACTCACCTTGCCGTTGGCGATCTGGATGTCTTCAAAGCCCCAGTCTCGGAGTGCACCTTCCTTGAGCAAGCTGCCATCGGCCAGTCGTTTGGCTTGCCAGGCCCCTACATCAGTGCTGCCTCCAGGCCTCGGAGTGAACTCTGACACGGTGCAGCACCCCACTCGTAGCGGGAGCCTCCTATCTCCTAGCAGTTCCCTGGCTAGCGCGATGATAGGCGCAGCATGGCTGACAAGTAGAATGCGTTCGTGCTTGTCTCCGTACCTGCGCTCGATCTCGGGGAGGAGGGCGCTCAGGAACCCGTGGCACCGGTCGAGGCAGTCGTCTACATCCTCCCCTTTCCTGGATGGGTACCAGATCGACGACCAGGAATCATCGATGTCTGGAAAATGGGTGCGTAGCACGGTCGCAGAAGCGGGACGGGGATGAAGACCACTCCCGGGCACGACCGGTGAGTACCATTCGGAGAGGCCTACGAGTCACACTGAGGATCATGACGATCAACTATGTGGGGATATGCAGCACCCACCGTGCTCGACGAAAATTGGTACTTGCAGAGCCTGAGACGTAGGAGTGGCTGTCTGTAGGCACCGATCTAGAATTCTCGCATGAACAAGTAATCAGCTGGCTTTGTAGTACACGAGGCACTCACAGTACGGAGATGATAATATGAGCGTCGGACGCTGATCTTCCGGAAATGACAGGAAGTGATCCGCAAGTTCCTGAGCTTGTGTTAGCCCGAATGCTGCAAGCGGAGGATCCCGAGGAAGTCCTGGTTCAACGGTCCAGTCATTACTAGCGGTACGTTCGGTCACTATAAGCATCCGCACCTGTTACGGACTCCCTGGTTCGGGAGTCATATCATTGGTCACATCGGAGTGCAAAGGATTAATGACATATTGGCTTGGGACCCACCATTCCGATGTCACCCAGTTCATTCTGAACCCTAGTAGATAATGTTTCAACATACTAGCGAGACGTAGTACCGGGATGCAGCAGCTTACCATGTCTAGCAATAAAGATTGTTTCAACCATGGTAAATGTGTATCAATACTTAGTCTTCTCCGGAGAAACCTGAGGAACGACTTTGCCGATGCCAATGCTAAGTACGAGGGTAAGTAGGGTTGCTCCGGATCGGACAGTCACTCAATATAATATACCCTGACGCGCGCTCTCCGATAGGGAACCCATGTACTTATACACACGCGGGGCCCTTCCCCATTCAACTTACATATCATATACATGGCCGAGTTTTTGCAGGATCGCGGAACAAGTGTGGTACAACGAATATCACCAATTGCACACGCAAACACGCAGATACAGACTAGTTACGGTAGCATAAAGTAGCATCATGTCGTAGACTTCATAGACGTTCGCATCAGTGTACCACAGCCGCGTAGATAGATACAAGAGGCAAAGGAGAGAGCAGGGCACACACAACAGACGATGAAGAGAGGTGCAGATTCACATGCAGATGAGAAGTGATGAATGAGAGCGTGTGGGCGTATGGGCGACATATGCCGTGTTATTTCGTTTTTACGACTGCTCAATGATCGACCTGTGTGATCATGAGAGCGAGGGGAAGGCAGATTGGTCGTCGACATCGACGG
Source organism: Daedalea quercina L-15889 (assembly GCA_001632345.1). NCBI lineage: Eukaryota > Fungi > Basidiomycota > Agaricomycetes > Polyporales > Fomitopsidaceae > Fomitopsis > Fomitopsis quercina. The sequence continues at coordinate 76,504 of KV429032.1, read as the reverse complement.
TGGTGGTAGTGGCTGTGCCATTAGCCCGACCTCTTCCTCCACCACGGCCACGGCCACGGCCGCCACGATCGCCGCGATCACCACCGCGATCACCACCGCGATCACCACCGCGACCACCACCACGATCACCACCACGACCACCGCGACCGCCACGAGAAGGACGCTCAAAGCGAGCGTCGATCTCAAGGTAAACCTTCTCTTCCTTCTTAGGGCGCAATTTCGGCGCTGACTTGGTCTTCAGGAAAATTCGCCTGTCAGACAGTAGGTATGAAAGGGAGTGAATGGAGACGTACCTTGCCGCCGACAAAGTAAGCGTTCTCATCCTCGTCCTTCTTGTGGACGACGACGGCATCCTTCCAGATGGAATCATCGCCTTCATTGGCCTTCCTAGGCTCGAGTTTCGGGACGGCAGCGAGTTCCTTCTCCTTCTGCTGCTTCAAGTATTCCTCCAGGGTGAGGGTATTGTCCTCCTCCTCAGGCTCCCTGTCACGGCCCCGGCGGGCCTCGGGAGCCTTCTCGCCCTCAGGCGCGGGGGTTTCTTCGGTAGCTACAGGGGTTCCCCAGTCATCAGCGCTGCCCGCTGCCGCGCCCCACCCACTGGCGTCGGGAGCAGGGCTAAGAGCGTCAGCAGCAGCGTCACCCTCGCCGGCGGTCTCGGCGTTGAATTCGGCCTCGCCTTCATCGGCACCCCATCCCTGGTTGACCTTCTTCTCGGTGTCGCTGACGTCACGGTATCAGGGTCCAGTATGTCCCATGAAGAGATGGAACGAGCACGTACGTTTTGCCCGTCTGGCTGTGCCTATCGAAGGGACGACCATGGCCACCACGGCCACCGCGGTCACCACGGCCTCTACCACGGCCGCGTTCGCCTCGTTCGACTGTGGGGGTGTCATGGAAGGAACGTAGTAAACGAGGTTCGACGCGCCACGGGTGGAGTAGTCACTTACACTTCTTCTTGGGTGCCTCACCTTCGCCAGCGGTGGGTTCTTCTGTTGCCTCGGTCGCCTGAACAGTGGACTTACCGCCCCTCTGATAGTATCGTCCACCGCGTGAAGCAGGTCCGCCACGGCCCCTCTGTGTCCCGCGCGTAGGAGCAGCAGGGGCGGAAGCAGCCTCCTTGGCTGACGCCGGCTTGCTCACCGGGGTAGACGGCCGTGAGGCGTCCTCATCTGTGATGGTTACATTTACAGCCGATATATGCGCAATGTTCGGAACGACGGAATATAGCAAGCAAAACTAATCAGGATGTTGTAGAGCAGCCACCGACATGAGACGGACCTTCGAGGAGGGCAAACGGGTTTTTGCTGGCCACCGACATTCTTGACGGGGCCCCTGTTGCGTTCTCTCAGTAAGAGTGCGTCTTTGGACGGCGTACAGTTGTTTGAGCGGGTTGACTGGCGCTGGGCAAAAGCAGCTTGGATCTTGCCAGGCTCCTCGGCTGGGACCCCGGTCGCAGTGCCAGGGGTCCTTCCTCAGCCACTGTACAGTTCTTCGGCGAGCATATATTGGCCTTCCCGAGCGCCTGATGGCTTAAACGCTTAAACCACAGGTGTGTGCTGTCTCTGTCGAGAGTGTGTTCCGTTCGATTGACGTTTGTTTCCAGCCCACAAAAGCATCTCGACGATGACTCGTCCGCCTTTCAGGACTGGAGTGGGTTGAGGACCTCGAGACCGTCATAATGGGCTGGAGATCAAGAATACCGTTAGGTTGTGAACGATGGGACTTGGGTGCGGCGTGCTCGTGCTTCCGGGATTAGACTTATGTCTGAGCAGCTGGTCCTTCGTGGCCGCTGTATGGGTCGCGTCGCAATGTCTCGTTGTACAGTCATCTTGTAATATCTCATTTTCTCCTTGGCCAATGCACTTTGGTGGTGGTTGATATGACTAGTCAGTGCCAGACCATCTTATTCTTTCACGCCTCCCCGCCTCTGGTGTGCACAGCGTTTCAGGCCTCGGCGTCAGGCATTCAGGTCTCTAATGCTAGTAGTATGCGTTGCCCGCATTCAATGTGAGCTTTGGGATCGGTTGTCTCTTGTTGTCACTAGTCACCTAAAACAGGCGAAAGTTATTGTAAGCGTGTAATGGAGCCTCGTTTATGTCTCAAGCATGGCATGAAGACAACTCCACTGCCCCTACTTATACTGGTTTGATGTGTGGCGGGACATGAAAACATGGCTCAGCTAGTGTGAAGTCCTTTCAACGTGCATCGTGAACTTCCATGAAGGGATTGGCGTCGATCATCTGTTGGCACTGCTTTGTGCGGTCTGACAGACGCTCATTTCGGCCTGGGACGTGTGACCGCATGAGATAACCGTGACTGCTATCCGCGACGCAGATGCCCAAGTGGGCGTGTCCACACTCAACCTTGCCCTCCTCCTCTATCTCCATCCGCTGAACACTCCCTCTTTGTATGGCTGCTCGCCGACTCGCCATCTCAGACCTCTTATGTGACGAACCCAATGGACTTCCCCAGAACCCGACCCCTCAGCGGCCAGTGGAACAACCTCTTCGGTCTCTCCCTACTCGCCTAGCCAATATTCTCAACGATGCATCGGGTGGCCCAGCCTTACGCGATAGCTATAACAATGTCCCGCTCAACCCCTCAAGCCCTCATGCGGATGCCCGCGACGTTGTCCCTCTGTCTCTGCAACCCATGCAGTTGCGACGGCACACTCCCTCCCCTAGTCTGTGCCGCGACGCCACATCTGGTGGTTATGCGGTCCTACATGCAGTACAGACGCACGCAGGGTCTGATCGAGATGCGTACAATGAGGCGTCCACAGCCAGATCGGCTGTTGCGTCGACTTGGTCGCCCGAATATGATCGTGTCGTAGCTGGCCGGCAACAGCACTCGCAGGTAGATACACCCCATCAATTGTACCCCACGCGGCCCCACGATTCTCCTACTACGGCATCCTATTCCTCGGCAAGGCCTTCGTCGTCGCGGAGTACGTATTCCGTCTCTCCTACAGCCCAACCATCCTTGCCCAGCCTCTCCTACCACCCACACCTGCATTCTCCCTCAACGTCACGTTCTCCATCTTCAGTGTATAGTTTACCGTTACCGCAGCGGCAGCCCTCCCATTCACCTTCTCTCTCAGCACGGCCCGTCACTGCGTCCCCTGTCAGTTACTTCCATCCTCCGCCCACGCAAGCACTGTCCTTTTCATCACCTCATACTCATTACGACCCAGTTCGTTCTTCGCTTCGTGGCCCTGCGATGACAGGCCCATCGAGTCCTAGCATGCTCTTCTCTGGTAGTCCACCATCTTCTTTACTGCCGATGTCGGAATCGCGGACGTCTTCGCTGTCGCATGAATCCCCTGGAGAGATCGAAAGTCGTCCAGCTGCTGCATCACTCCCCAACATCCTGAATTCGTCGTCACCAGCATTGCGGCCTAACACAGGCCTGGGTGGTTTGGAGGCTCTCGTACAGGCAGCTACGGAGGAACGGAGGAGGTTGAGTGGAGAACTAGGCCAGGGTCTCTCGAGGATGGACAGCAGCCCTAAGCCCAGCGAAAGCCCTGTGCCGGAGCGTGTGCCTATGCAACTTCCCGTGGCTATGAATGCTGCCACAAAGCCATTGTCGCCCTTTGCTGTGCGGACGTCATTCGGAGGGCGTCGTGATATCCTCAACGACGATGTCTCCGCGTCGCCTCTTCGCATACAAGATTCCGACGGCGAGCCCCCCAGGAAACGGCGCAAGAGCTCTGGTGTTCCTAACTCGTCTCCGTCGCCTATGGTCATTCAGCAGCCCATCACTCCGTGCGACGTGGCTGTACCTGCCTCTCCTACCGAAGTTACGCAAGTCCTCTCACCCACCGTAAATGACAAGAAGACCGGTACCGTTATTGATGACGATCTTCGCACGACGTCCATACCGGTAGCGCCGCATGAAGTTGGTGGTTCGACGAGCGATGCCGAGGTGCTGGAGGTGCGCCCTGCCGTAGGTCCCCAACCTCGCGACGAGACATTAGAAGAGCAGATTCTGGATGCAGTGGACGGCAGTTCTGCGCGTGTGGGTGAGAAAGATAGGGTCAGAGAGAAGGAAGATAAAATGAGGGAAAAGGAGAAGAAGAAGCGCGAGCAGAAATCCAAGGAGAAGCGCGCAAGTGAACAGAAGCGTCGTACGGCTTCAGTTGCGAGAGAGACAGAAGCGAATGCTGGGGACCAGGACGCCCATGAATGGCTCCTCGAGCACTACGCTTCAACATCCCCAAGGGTGGACCCAGCGTCTTCGTCGAGTGGCAACAAGGCAGCAACAAGTCCAACGACGACGGCGCTTCCAGCATCCTCTTCTCGCGCTGTCAAAGCAGAGGAAGGGCATCGTGGGCGTCACCATATTGATGAGTCTGGGGTTACTCGCCCGAGCAAAGACACCAAGAAAGCCAGGAGTCGCACGCCTACGCCTTTGGCCATGCTAGAGGAAGAACTGGACAGCGTACTACCTGCAAGCTACACCATCGCATCATCTATCGACGATGAATTGATCCTTGATGTTGCCTCGCCAGTGATGGCCCCATCGGTCGGCGGCGGCGTTACCGACGACAACGACGTCGATAACGAACTGCTCAGCTTGGTTGATGACGTGCCCCCGGTGCCGCACACCTCTCGTCCAAAGCCAGCGAACATCCCCAAATTTGACATACATTCGCGGACGAAGTCCTCGCTGTCTCAGCCAGCCAGTGAGCGAGGTTCGATGCCGCCCCCTGCATCGCCTGTCAAGGACGGTGGAACACCTCATCCGCCGAGCACAGGTGACAGCTTTGGCGGTGCCAGTGCGGTCGCAGGACACAGAAAAAAGGATCCGTCGCAAAAGGTGAGCTGCGGCCTGCTTTGTTCAATACTCTAATTTCCAAGCTGATTGGTCTCTCCAGCCCGTTCCGAAGCAGAAAGCTCCGCCCAAGCCCAAGCCGAAGGCTGCAACGACGACAACCACGAAGACGAAGAGCAAGGTCGCCAAGGATGCAGTCTCTTCAGCACCGAACCCGACCCTTGGAATGCTTACGCCTTCCACGTCAACGTTTTCCGCGAAGGGTAAGAAAAACACTGCGGCGTCTAGCGCGAACCCCGCTACGAAGCGACCTGTGTCTGCTGCCGGTGGGCAGTCGCGGTCGAGGTCTACGTCTGCCATGCCCACTGCACCTGTGACAGAAGGAGACGGAAAGCCTACTTCTGAGATTGCGGACCCGGGTGAAGTGAAGGAGCAAAACCAAGACGACAAGCTGTATTGCATTTGCAAGACGCGGTATGATGAGGATCGGGCAATGATTGCGTGTGATCGGTGAGGCCATGTGATTTCCTCGAACTATGCGTCTCTATTAATTATAGATGACGATGTACTGGACAGATGCGACGAGTGGTATCACACGCAATGCGTCAACATGCCGGAACTTGAGATTGATTTGGTGGACCAATTCATATGCCCTCTGTGTGTTCGAAGTAAGATGTGAACATAGTTCATCGTCACACGCGTTCTGATCGGTTTCGTCAGACAATCCGCATCTCCGTTTGCAGACCACATACAAGAAGCGCTGCTTCAATGGCCTCAACCATCCGGACCCGTCGTCGCCTAGCGCCTGCCATCGTCCCGCGCGGGGCACGTACTCCAAGTACTGCTCGGACGAATGTGGCATCCTCCACATGCAGGCTCGTATTCATGCATGGCGAGGAGACAAGGACAGCCTATGGGAGAGCGTCAAGAACGCACCCAAGCGCGAGGGCGTTGTCGTCCTTGTGAAGGATGCCTCTGACAATGGCAACAAGGCGACAGGCAATGACTACATGTCTCCCGCTCCCAGTTCTGCGCAGCCCATCCTAGAAGTTGTCAAGCCTTCTCGGACAAAGGTCGAGCGCGAGAGAGAGCGGCTGAACGGATTACTGGACAAGATCTCCTGCAGGCGAGATGAGCTGAAGAAGGAGATGGATGTCTTGCTTTGGCGGGAGAAGCTGATTGAGCTGGCTGTTGCCCGCGCGGAGCAAGTGGATGAGTGTGGGTGGGACCAGCGCCTTTGTTTCGGCGAAGAGGAGTACGCCGAGTTTGGTGCGAGCGTGCTGGAAAGTTACGAAGAAGTGGATCAGTCGGTCGCCGATGCGATGCAGATGGACGGTACTCAGACTGAAGAGGGCGAGTGGTGGTGCAGAGGGCAGAAGAAATGTGCCCGACATGCTGGGTGAGTCATGGTGGAAGCATAACTACGTCTGTCATTTTGACGGCCCCTCCGCAGTTGGCAGAAGCTGCGCTTGACTGAGGTTGACTGTGACAAGGAAGCCCTCGATGGCGTTCTATCTAAGCTTACGACGCAGGAGCGGGAGATTCGCAAGCGCATTGAAGACGTCGTGAATCCCACCGCTGGAACCTCTGCTACTGATCCTACAGGACCTACCGCCGGGTCGCCGTTACAGCGTTTGAACGGCAAGACAGTGACGAACGGGCATGCGAGATCGAAGGTCAATGGCGAGTCAGCAAAGAAGGGTAAGAAGAAGAAAATATAGGTGTATCATTATTTAGTCGTATATCCTTGCTTTTACGCTTTGCGCTGTCATCTCTTTCTCGCTGCATATGATCGATTTGTAGAGTAATCGTTGCACTTGCACACTCACCCACTGTACGCAGACACGACAATATGTAGGTGATGCAATTGAATATACGACACGACGAAAGCAGGGATGGCTCTTGGCGTAATGAATCTGCCAATTTGCTGAGCTCATCCTGGAAAACACTCACACAGAGGAAGCACGTAGGGCTCCTCAAGGCCTCGAACTAATCAATAGCCATCACCCTCACCACCCTCTTTGCAGAACCCCTTTTGCTCGAAGAGGACTTGCGCTTTCGTCTCCTCTCGCTTCTTCTTCGCTGCGATCTCCTGTCCGTGGTACGGTAGCAAGTCTTCCCATGGAACCTGTCTTAGAGGTACGTCGTCCTCTTTATCCAAATCCTGACTTCAGAGGTAAGCGATGTGCTATAGCCGAACCCACTGTATACGTACGACTTCGCCGAGCAACACAACATTTTCGCCACGTATCAGAAATAGTCCTTTCCACATCTCTGCGAACACGTCGCGGTAGTATATCCGCTCATAAGTGTCCTCCAACACTAGATTCGCTACAACGTTGAAGGTATCAATGTACAGAATGAGTACGCGGTTAAACATGAGTTCGCACCAAATTGGTCATACGAACGGAGAACCCCTTGGAGCTTTCGACCGTCTCGTAGAACAACCAGCATCTTCCCTGGCCAATGCCGGACAATATGGACGAAATAGGTTTGTAGGATCAGGAGCTCAGGATGGATGGCTGATCTTGGAGTTTACTTGGGACAGACGTACTGTCGACGCAATCCACAAGCGAGCCAGATGTTGTAAATGGTATGAGTGAGTCCATGCTTGTTGAGTGGCCCACCAAGGGGCGGTAGTGGTTACGATGAGTGAGAAAGCACGACGCAGAGAAAGATCGACTTGAAGTAAGTTAGGACAGACGCAGTTTGCGCTCGGCGAACTTGCCTTTTCAGTAGACGCCAACTCATTGGCGCGGTCTCCGAGTCTCGCGAAATGACGAGCTACAGTATAGCCGTTGTATAGCCGTTGTGCAGTCGGCTTTCATCCCACCGCCATGTTCCGCCTCACGCGTCCTCTTTTCAACCAGCTCCGGAAAACCACTACTGGCATCACGGGTCTTGACGTTCACCATGACCCCATTCCTCATCTGATTCAGACATACAAGACCACGCTGGACAAGCTCTCCGCTATCCCTGAGACCTCCGTCTACCGGCAAGGTGTGGAGGCACTCACGAAGCACAAGCTCAAAATTGTGCAGGCGGCGGATGGGAATATTACAGAGGTCGAGAAGCAACTGGACGAGGGCCACATAGAGGAGTCGTTGGATATCGCGACAGATGAGCTAGGCCTGGTGTCCAAGATGGTTGAGTGGAAGGCGTATGTTTACCCGTCCATCGCATGTTTGCAGACGAGACTGAACACATGCGTAGATGGGACCCCCTCATCGAGAAGCCAGAGCCTGGACAGTGGGAGTACTTTGGCAAGGCTGCAACTGCGTCATCGTCATAAATGTACCAGTAGGACCGTAGGTGTTCTTATTGCTCTCAGCATATAAACCTTGTTGATTGATGCCGTGGATCTCGTGGCATTGCGTTCTGTTACAGAACTGCTCACTCAATGTTTCTGATACTACATTCTAGACCATTGACTATGCACCCTTCTGAGCTACACTTTTCTTGCGTGACTACTGATCCTCAAGACTCGGTGCACTCTGGCTGTGCCAGTGTCCTGCGCGTGTCGCCGTATCGTAGTTGTCGAATTCGACAGACTCGACAATACTGGTAGTGGTCTGCTATGTTTGTGTAAGTATCAATGGGTCGGTGTGACGATGACGTCAAGTGTCCAAGGTCGAGGGAAAACGAGAAGACTTCGTGCGCGACTTGACAAAAGCCCATTGAAGTTACGTGGCTGGACAGCTCGCCGTATCGTATTCTAAAAGTAGACACAGTAGCAAGTGAATTATAGGAATATTTCTGGCTACCGCTAAATGGCATGAAATAGGAAAATAGCACGCTGCGAGCAGGATTTGAACCTACGCGGGAAAATCCCAAGTGATATAGAGTGGTTCAAATCACTCGCCTTAACGACTCGGCCATCGCAGCTCGTCGGATATTCACCCGCTGGTATTTATATCTAGCGGCACAATATTCAATGAAATCAGGCGCTCCAATCGACTCCCGAGTGCCACTTCGACCTCGACGACTATGGCGGCCATTGCATTACAGCAGTCCCGCGTGCTATGGCCCAGCCTTCGCATGCCATTCTCTCGCCCTCTACTTTCTGTGGCTACACTGATACCTTCTCTACTCCCCCGGTCCCTCGAGTGGAGAATACCAAGTCTAGCTTCGGTACTCGAGCTATTTCCCCCGTTTCTGCTTGCTGTACCCAAGAAGAAGACGTCCCACTCACGCAAAGCCATGCGCAGTGCAAATAAAGGCTTGAAAGATAAGCGGAGTATGTCTAGAAGTTTCCGGTAGATGCGTTCGCTCTCATGTGCCTCTTACCGATAGACGTCGTTCACTGTCCGGGCTGTGGTTCGCCAAAACTGGCGCACCATATTTGCCCTGAATGCTATTCCTCGGTGAATCGTGCGTGGAAATCAAAGTCACAGCAAGAAGGCGATGACGTCCCTACGATTGGAATGCAATGATCGTGGCTCCATAGTATGTCAGATTGTTGCTAGCGAAACGTCTTAGTACCTCATGCTCACCAGGTCGATAGCGTTCTCTTGGATCGCGAAGTGCGCCTTCTCGCGGTGATTGCTGTACATGCTGGAGCCTCTGCGTTGGTGCGATTGTCATACGCGAGTTATACGACGTTACGTCTGCCAAAAGGCACGGAACAGTTCCTGGCCTATGCATGCTCATGCTGCCAGCTTCTGTGTACTAGCTGTTGGCCTCGTCTGCATCCCGAGTATAATATATTACATTGACGGTGGATCCCTAGTGGCCATCCTTCTCATTTGTACCTGATACGTACACGAGCGGCCAATGGGCCCCATCAAGGCCACATGACATCCGATTGTGTCTGCGGGGTAAGCTGACTCGCCATGAAGAAGCGGAGGACGCGAAAGGGCGCCAGTGCACGAGGTTGCCGTCGGAAGTGACCGCCCCGATGGCCGATTCTCACTTCGAACCGGATGACCTTGTCGTGTGGGGAGTGTACAACCAAACTCGGTCATGATGATTATACATATATGCCTTTCCAACGTCCATTACACGATGTATAGCATCCCCTGCATTCACTATGTTGTTTAGATTGGCCCGGCGAGCTACAAGCCCGCTCACCCGCTCGATGGCGACGCATGCGCGAGGACTCCCTGCTCTACTCGAGAAGAAACCAGACGATGTAGTCATAACATTCGCAAAGCGTACTGCTATGGCACGCGCGAGGAAGGGTCAGCTAAAGGACATCCCTGTCGACGAGCTTATGCAGGCTCTCATCAAGGTCAGTAGTAGTGTCGAGTCAGTGCAGAAAGTCAATTGACCACTACAATAGACGACCTTGGTTCAGACTCAGCTCGATCCAGCTATGCTAGAGGACATATGCGTAGGTCCGTATCCCTCCTGTGTTCATCGCGATGTGTCTAGTTCATACTACGCCTATTAGGGACTTGTCACCCTCCGTCACCGACGTACATCTCTCGAGCAGCTGCTCTTGCTGCTGGAGTACCGGCGGATGTGCCTGTGTCTGCCGTGAACCGACTTTGTGGCTCTGGCCTGCAGGCTATCAGGATTATCGCGAGCGCGATCCAGGCCGGCAATATGACTCTTGGAATGGCGGTCGGTGCTGAGAGCATGTCACAGAAGTATGTTATTGTCCTCGCGCTGCCTCTTTGAACCCATGAACATCTTCTGCAGCCCCAGACCAACTCCTGAGATAGTACCACCAGTAGATGCCAATTCACAAGCGCACGACTGTGTGCAACCCATGGGATGGACATCTGAAATGGTTGCGCAGACTTATCAGGTCCCGAGGCAGAAGCAGGATGAGTACGCTCTAATTTCGCACACTCGAGCTGAAAAGGTGAGGTTCTCGTGTAGATCAAGTAAACATCCAAATCCCACTCATTTTGGCTACTACTCGTAGGCCACTAAGTCGGGTATCTTCGCTGAGGAGATCATACCCGTGGAGTTGCGAGGCGAAGTGGTATCGGTGGATGACACTATTCGTCCGGGTACAACTTTAGAGGGGTTGTCCAAGCTGAAGCCATCGTTCCCTGATTGGGGTGAGGCTTCTACGACTGCTGGTAATGCGAGCGGTCTAGGAGATGGCGCAGCGCTATGCATATTGACAACCCGCGAGCGTGCGGAGAAGGAAGGGTTCCATATTCTTGGCAAGTATGTCACTAGTACCTTCGTTGGTAAGTGGGTCTTCTGCTGAGTATATGCCGTCACGAGAACTGGTCGCTCATGGAAAACAAGGTGTGGAGCCTCGGTACATGGGTATTGCGCCGGTCGCTGCTGTACCCAAGGTGTTGTCTCAAGCTGGGTTGTCCAAAGAGGACGTTGACGTCTATGAGGTCAGTCGATTATCTGCCGCCGCGTTGAACGCACACACTCAATATGGCTCAGATCAACGAGGCGTTTGCATCGCAGTTTGCTTATTGCGTAGAGCAACTGCGAATTCCTATCGAAAAGATCAATCCAAAGTAAGTCTTACCGTCACGAAGACATCTGTGTGCTTCGATTTAGTATCTGCCTTTTCCAGTGGAGGATCTATCGCTCTCACGCATCCCCTCGGCATGAGTAAGTCAAAGGACATGCCACTTGCATAGCGATCTGAAAGACATTCTGTGTAGCTGGTACGCGCCAAGTTGTCACAGGGCTCGCGGAGCTGAAGCGCAGAGGCGGAAGCATATTATGCACTAGCATGTGCATCGGGAGTGGGATGGGAGGTGCGGGCATCTTCGTGAACGAAGCTCGTTAAATTAGTGCTTGAGTACACTGGAGTGTTGTCCAGTTACTGCTGTCAGCGAACGTCATGGGTCATGATACAAATGCAGTATTACACGAGAGATTGAATTGCTTCAAGTAATCAATTAATCATGATTTATGAATGAGCCTTCTGCAGCCGCAGGCTGAAGCAGCAGTTTCTACGGCGCCTATCGAGTGACAAGAGCGTTGTCACATTTGTCACGGCCGCACGAGGATTCAGAGCGATCGTTCTCAAGCGAGGCCAGCGATCTACGCAAGTCGTCGTCAAGACTCTCGACGTCCGGACATCTGTCTTATTCCTCAAGGTGTGTATTCAAGCTCTATATTACCATCTACCGGCTTCCCTGCGTCATTCAGAGGGGAATGAGTGTAGCAAGAGCTGGATGGCATCTTCTTCGATCGGATGACGCTCACACGGACTGACTCTCGTCTTCCCCCAGGCTCCTCGTACAAGAAAATGGCCGCCCAAATCAGCAAGAAGCGCAAGTTCGTCGCCGACGGTGTCTTCCGCGCGGAGCTTAACGACTTCTTCACTCGCGAGCTGTCCGAGGAGGGTTACTCTGGCTGTGATGTACGGGTTACCCACGCCCGCACTGAAGTGCGTTCCCGTCTGCAACCAAGCATTTCCACCTCGCTGAATTTACACAACCGCACAGATTATCATTCGTGCCACCCACACCCAGGAAGTTTTGGGTGAGAAGGGTCGCCGCATCCGTGAGCTTACTGCCCTCGTGCAGAAGCGCTTCAAGTTCCCCGAGAACTCTCTCGAGCTGTACGCCGAGAAGGTTCAGTACCGTGGTCTCTCTGCTATTGCGCAGTGCGAGAGTCTGAGGTACAAGCTCCTTGGTGGTCTTGCTGTTCGCAGGTACGCTTCAGCGCCAGCTTGACTCACAATATACTCAAAGCATTGGCTACAGAGCCTGCTATGGTGTGCTCCGCTTCGTCATGGAGTCTGGTGCGAAGGGTTGTGAGGTTGTCGTCTCTGGAAAGCTCCGCGCTGCCCGTGCCAAGTCCATGAAGTTCACCGATGGATTCATGATCCACTCCGGTCAGCCTGCTGTCGACTACGTTGACTACGCCGTCAGGCACGTCATGCTCAGGCAAGGTGTGCTTGGTATCAAGGTCAAAATGTGCGCAACACCGTCCTAGCATCATTCGAATGTTCGCTGACAGTCTGTGCAGCATGAAGGGCTGGGACCCCGAGGGCCAGCTTGGTCCCCGCAAGCCTCTCCCCGACTCCGTCCAGATCCTCGAGCCCCCTCTCGATAAGATTGTTGCGGAGCCCACCTCCGAACAGCGCGAGCCTGCTATCATCTCGGCACCAGCACCTCCAGTGGAAGAGCAGGCCGCTTACGAGGCACCGCCGGATGCGTACCAGCAGCCGTACGAACAGCCAACTGCGTTCTGATTGCCTGTAGTGGATGTTTACGTTGTTGTGTATCATGCTGGTCCTCAATATATAGTCCTACACGCTGCATCATTCTTTACTGCATTTCCCGGAACCCTACATATTCGACGGTGGACGTTTGATGCAAACCCTGGTCGTTCGGCAGACTGCTGGGAAATGTGAACGGCACTTTATTATGGCCCTTTGGGCAATACAAGGCGAGAATTAGAGGATACAGATGCGGGGTATGTATCCCCATAATCTAGAGCTACATTAATCCCAAGCAATGTCCGACTGGATAGAAATCCATAATTGCAAGCACTGCTGCAACTAGTTTTACGCCTTGCCCCCGGAAGTCATGACATGCAACTTGGATAGTGAACTGACGAGCGGAACCGCGTAGAAAGCATATCCGACCCATACCACTGAACAGTTGTCAGCAACATCGGGAAAGGGGCTAGTGACGACTCACTGATGAAGCCATTGCTAGTAGCAGCGATCAATTTGGGGGCATCACTGCCATCCTTTTCAATGTCGTCGTTGAAGTCGTCAACTGCCTTCGTAAACCACATAAAGAGCACAAGGAAGGAGGTGATACCTGTAAGTCCAATACATGAGCAACCGAAATCTTGTGTCGACCGCAAAGAACGTACCGATGATGAAGCCCATGAATCCGATCCAGGCAGTAGCACGCTGGAGTTGGGGACGCTCAAACATCGCTCCGGCTTTGCCCAGATGTGCACGGTGCGCAGTAAAGGTGAACATGAAGAGGAAGATCACAGTGAGCGCGAGGGAGATGGCGATGAACACAGGCGTGGTCTCTGTCGGTGCATCCAGCAAGTCTGGAGCGTTTGAGGGCAATACAGACAGATCTAAGGGTGACAATGAGCCTAGGACGCCAATCACGTCGAAGAGTGCATCCGTACCGTAGGAGGGTGACACTGAAGGGACGGTACAGTTCACAGCGGTCTCAGAGCTGGACCGTGAGCAGGAGCCTACAGGAATGAGCAGATACTATCACCTCTCTACTAATGATACACACCAAGGGCGCCAAGGAAGACAGCGGGTCCGTCCACAGACGTGTTTGAACCCGAGGATGTCAGAGCAGTCGATGACTTAACAGTCAGGAGGGCGACTTGCGTCGACAACATTAATGTCGGAGCCAAGTAGGTGAACAAGATGAGCAGGAGTGCGGTCAGAGCCAGTATAGGCGCAAGTAGCGTATTGATAGCTCTCGAGAGACCGGCGATCATGATGTCTGACGTTCGACGTGAAGATAGTTGAAGAGCAGGTAGACCAGCTAGAGAGCGATTTACTAAAGGAAATATTAGGATTCGTTAGACTTGACAGAATGCGTGCACCTGGCCAGACGCTCCCAGAGCTGTAAGTAAGAGGAGGACAAAGTAGCGGAGAGGACAATGTAGACCCAGGTTATATACAAGCCCGCCGACAGAGAGAAGCGACTCGCTTGCGATCATTCTTGCGGAATTAACAAGGACAATTACCGAGGGACAATAGCAGAAAAATAAGAGCCAAGCTTGCAAACAACAGAGCCAGGAACAAGCAGCACAGGACTCGGACGGTAACGAGGGGCGCCGGAAATTGCCGCAGACACGTCCATTGTTCTTGAGCGCCCGTGGTGTGTAGGACCCATTGCGATTCCATTCCACTCGAGCGAGAGGGAGGCTGTCAAGGAGTCTAGACACATCCAGAGCGTGTAAAACGGGTTCACGTCTTTGCATATGGACGCACCATCGAATTCTTCACTCGATCGCGAGCACACGACTCGGTGGGTCTGAACTTTGCTGTGTTGGCAATCTTCGCGTCAATCCGTGTCTTTACGGATCTCAAACAATGCGTGTCAAGAGTTACTTGCGTACAGCTTACGTATTCCAGGTAGCACAAGCTGCGTTGTTCTACTGAGGTGCTTCGAGAGGACGCGAGATCTCATCTTGATCGAGGCGTAGCGGGAAGAAGGTATTGGACAACAAGACCAAACAGTGCCCCCACTTCGGGTACCAAATTTTGGCGCGTTGTGGCTTCGCCGTGGCTGCTACTCACGCTCATTCGCGTTCGACCCCTCGACACGGAGCATCGTTCTCAACATGGCAACAGAAGATCTCGTCCTGCCTCCGCAGCTTGAGAGGCTGACTCTGCTCATTGACGAGAAGCCGGAGGCCCTGGCACTCGGTGACAACGACCTCCGTGTTGAGGCTCTCAAAGCCACAAAGTACCTGTATGACCTCGGTGCGTGATGGAGATAGCTTGCTGAGTTTAGACTCGGCTAACATCCTAGCAGCTCTCAAGTCCGAGGCTCAGTCTAGAGGACACATCGTCGACCTTCTGTCGTCGATTTCTCCTTCCCTCGCGCCACAGACACGCTCGCAGACCGCCGCTCGCCACCAGAATGCCCAGCCAGAGCTTCACGAAGAGGCTCCTGACTTCGAGCCGACCCCTGTCACCGAGCTCTTCATTGAGGGGATGGACGGCGACCAAATATGGTCCCAAATGGAGCTGCGGGCGGAGAACGTCTGTCGTGCCTTACAGTATGCGCTTGACGGGATGGACGAGGGCGCTGAGGATGAGGAAGAAGATGAGGAAGAAGAAGAAGGTGATGATGAGGCGCGGATGGAGATGATGAGACAAGCCATGGAAAGAGGCGAGGACATCGACATGGAGCTCGACGGCATGGACGTCGGTGTCGAGGATGGTACCGATGACGCCGAAGCGGAGGACGAGTCAGAAAATGAGTCAGAAGATGACCCGGAGGTGCACCTAGGTGAAGACGTCGTCGAACTTCGCGACCCCTCGGACGAAGATGACAGAGAGGACGAGGACGAAGAGGATGAGATGGACGAGGAGGAATATCCACTCGACTTCGGTTTGGAGCTTGACACAGAACAGACCGTGCTTTTCCTGAACCACAAACGACCGCCGCCCAAACGGAAGGGTAGGGCCATTGGTCATCCAGAATTGGACGACGGCTTCTTTGACCTTGTTGCGTTCAATCGAGAGACCGAGGAAGCAGAATCCAGGGCTGCATCCAAAGGAAGACTTGGGAAGAAGGATAGCGACGATGAAGACGAGGACATGGAAGACGACGTCGACCTATTCGCACCAGTTGACGGCGTTCGAGAGGCCTTCGATGAGGAGGACTTAGAAGGCGATGGTGGTGGTATGTTCTGTGTAACTGTTAGCAGGGCGTGCACTGACTAGGCCTGCGGGCAGAACTGTTCTACCAGGATTTTTTCGAACCTCCAGCTCGGACCCCACAAGCAAATGCTGAAGGCAAAGGTAAGGCAAGGGTCACGACGCCTCGCGGGAAAGTTCGCTTCCACGACGAAGTCAAAGTCAGGATGATCAAGGCCAAAGGCAAGAACTTGCCGACCTCGTCGTTGTACGCTCCACAAGATGACGACGAAGACGACGAAGACGACGATGAAGATGGCGACTATGAGTACAACGAAGAGAATGACGAAGACGACAGCTTCGGGGAGGGATCTGACAAGTCTATGGGTGAAGACAACTCAGACGACGATGGTTCAGAGGACGACCACGGCGAGGATGAAGGTGGGAGTTATGAAGACGACTCCACAGCTGTCGAGGGCGAAGATGGCGGTCTTGAGACGATGGAGCGGTTTAAGGATGACTTATTCGCCGAAGAGGAGGACACGCAGCAAGGTCCGCCTGCTTTCCGCATTCCGGCAACATTTCTGTACTGAGTGTTGCATATCAGATATGTCTATGCATCAGAAACGCATGGCTGCACTTCGAGAAGAAATAGCTGCCCTGGAGGCAGAAAACGTTGCAAAGAAGGATTGGACGCTCATGGGCGAAGCGACATCTCGTTCAAGACCGCAGAACTCTCTGCTGGAAGAAGACCTGGAGTATGAGCGAGTTACCAAGTCTGTGCCCGTCATCACCGAGGAGGTCGTACAAAGCCTCGAGGAACGCATCAAAGCTCGCGTTCTGGAGAATCAGTTCGACGATGTTGTCCGGCGTCGACCGGTGGATGACAAGCCGTTCCTCCCATCTCGCTTCTTCGAACTGCAGGATACGAAGTCGAAGCAGTCTCTGGCTGAGCTCTACGAAGATGAGTACACGACTGCACAGACCGGAGGTGCTGCAGGCGAGGACCGAGATGGCAAGCTCAAGAAAGAGCACGAAGAGATTGAGAAGCTCTGGGAGCAAATATCGGGGAAGCTGGACGCATTGTGCAACGCTCACTTCACACCGAAAGCGGTATGTGCGGATGCTCTTCTATTCGGTCTTGTACTCACGGACGGCATCTAGCCCAAAGCCTCAATTTCGACAGTATCCAACGTTGCCGCTGCGTCGATGGAGTCTGCACTGCCGACGATCATGTCCACCTCTTCCATGCTTGCGCCCGAGGAAGTCCTCCAGCCTCCCTCCGCGAAGGACCTCCAAGCACGGAGCGAGCTCACACCTGCGCAGAAGCGCGCCCTTCGCAACAAGGACAAGAAGGCCAAGAAGAAAGCCCGTGATGCGCTGGAGAAGAGCGTTGACAAGTTCGCGCAGTCCAGGAGGCTTGGTAGCGTCAAAAGGCAGAAGGAAGCGGCACTGAAGAGTGTGGTGAAGAGCGGAAAGGGTGTCACTGTGGTTGGGAAGCAGGCCAAGGACCTCAAGGCTGGTAAACAAGCGCGGACGAAGCCATAGTTACTGTATATCGTCGATCTCTACTTATGTTGACTACTTGCGGATGATCTGCGCTCGTGTAATGCGCCATCGTGGCTGTGTCCCTATTGATTTGTAATTAAACGGAGAGCACAGCAATGCACTGTCTCCATTTCGTGTCGAAACGTAACTGAGGTAAAGCACTGGCAGTAGTGCCAGCGCGGCCCTCGCTGCTGGACACAACAGGGACGCGATCGACTCGGAACTGCACGTGCCGGCTAGCGCGGTCGAGTATATATCGCCGCGATCACCCAGGGCAGTACCACATACATACTCTGCTCCTTCCACCGGGCGCTCCTTTTGTTCTTTCAGTATTCCAATCTTCCTCCTTCACGACAGTCATCTAACATGTCTTGGTTCAAGCGCAACAATACCCCCGTTATACCCCCCGTCGCCTCAGAGCAGGTCTCCCGCGACGAACTGATGGGTTCGCGTGCTAAGGGCAACCGCTCTCCCAACCCTCCTTCCACAGTCCACCCGAAGTCGGTGTCGAACACCTATGTCCCCAGCCGCGACGGTGACCCGTACAACTCCCACACCCCTTCACCTACCAGTGCATACAACGATCGATACGCCAAGCGGGATGCTGTGGGCGATGTCTACAGCCGCGGACGTGGAGACGTCGACCAGGACCGTAGCGAGCTCTTCTCTGGCTACAACCCGGAAAAGACAGGCTCTGGTCGCTTCTTCAACGAGGGGCCTGTTAACGGAAGCGAGCCGGCCCCTGGTGAGGAGAATGAAGAGGATGTTGAGGGGATCAAGCAGCAGATTCGGTCGACGAAGCAGGAGAGTTTGGCGTCCACCCGTAACGCCCTCCGGCTGGCTCGTGAGGCAGAGGATACTGCTAGAAACACCGTTACGAGGTTGGGTTCTCAATCGGGTGAGTGTGGAACGTCTTGCCTACGCGAATCGCTCCTCATAGCGACGGACGCCGTAACCAGAGAAATTGGCAAACACTGAGCGCCACCTCGACGTGTCCAAGGGTTACTCGATGCGCGCCGATGACAAGACCGACGAGCTGAAGCAGCTCAACCGGTCGATCTTCCGGCCAGTTATCACGTTCAACAAGGACGCGAAGCGCGCAGCGCAGGAGGCGAAGGTTCAGGCGCGCTACGATGACGACCGCGAGCAGCGGGAGAAGGCGATGCTGGATATACGTCAGACGCAGGACCGCCTCGGGCGTGCACAGACATACGGTGACGGCGGCAGTAGCCGTTTCAACAAGACCGCGACGGAGCTCAACGCGCGCAAGGAGCAGCGTAAGCGCTACCAGTTCGAGGCAACTAACTCGGATGATGAGCTTGAGGACGAGTTGGACGATAATCTGAATGAGATTTCGGACGTTACGAAGAGGTTGAAGGCACTCGGAACGGCGATGGGTCAGGAGCTCGACACGCAGAACGATCGGATTACCAGAATTACGGACAAGGCGGACACGCTGGACAACGCCCTGTTCCGAAACACCCAGAGGGTACGTTTGAAGATTGGTGTTGCACGGATCATCGTTGCTAACACCGACTCTGTTACAGCTCAACAAGATCAAGTAGATGCCCCTAGGTATTATCACCTTCCTGGCTTTATCGTACGGTTGTATCTGTTTTACTACTTCTTGCTGTAGAGGGGTCTGAGTGGACAAACAATGGATACATCGTTTTCTACGAATAAAGTGTCTTGCAGCAGAAAGACACGCTATGCATATGGGATACTACGTTCCAAGCAAATGGGAGTTACATTCCAACAAGAACGATAGCTAGAATTGGTGCATGAAGCATAGATGGACAGCAATGACATATTAAGGTATACATCCTAGCAAATTAACAAAGACGGGTGTAGAGGGCTTGCAGTCCTAGTGCATTTTGCATTTACGACCCGGAGCTCTGCAAGTGCCGACACAACTTTCACTGTGCATCAGCTTCGTGAGTCTTCTTTCATCGAGGCACACTCATGCGTCAGAGCTGTCATTTTCAGAGCACGCGCTCGTATCTTCTCCGTTGAGCCGCAACGGTGCCTGGCCCGGCACTCTCTGTCGAGACAAAGCAGGGTTAGTAAGGTCACTGCCATACACACATAGCCGCACCTTGAACGCGAACTTGCAGACCTTCCACCCTCCGGGGTTCAGCCCCTTCTCCATCCAAGCCTGCCGAACCACACATCAATTGTCCGAACCGACGATACTCATCTACTTCTGTACAAGGTGCTTACCTTCTCAACGGTGTAGAGGCCGTCATAGCGATAGCCCTCAGCAGGAGCGTAAGGTGACTTGAGCTTGTAACCGCGGATAACACGAATGGGTTTCTTAGTCTCGCTCGACACCTACCGTGACAAACTGCCGTCAGACGTCATGCTGTTATAGTCGTTCATAGTCGGACAGACCTGTAGTGCCCTATTCAAATTGTTCTCAAAGGACTGGTGGGAACTCTGGGGAGCAGTGCGCAGCTGTCCAGTCGTATGGTCTCAGCTACGGTCTCGTCAAGCACTGTGGGAAGGAGAACCTACATTCTTCGGGTTTTGCTTGGTCCCCTTGAGGTCACGGCCTCCTGCACCTGTATATGTGCTAAACACCGCAAGTGGTCAGGACGAGAGAGACAAATGCGGGGCGAACCTACAATGCTTCCCCGAGATCTACGTCGTCTTCGTACCCGCCTGACAAGGCTACTGAGTATGCACCGTCCGGACCGCCCGCGATGCCCGCTACCCAAGGCCTGCAGTTGAACTCAATCGTGTCATACTTGGACTAAGAACTCTATGTACTCACGCATGGATTGCATCTGTGCTACATTCCTCTCTGCGGTATCGAGGAGAGCGCATATGTCACCTGCATAGTCTCAAGTAAATTTTACTTAAGCATACCTAGTCATCCACCATGTGCCGACTGGAATACCAGGTATGGCACCGAAGACTTTTCTGCAGGATTGTCAGCACTCAAGACATCACAAGAGCGACGGGAAAGACACTAACGGGTCGTGGATACGTTTGTTGACCGACCGTGGCTCAGTCTTCATTTCGCGTAGCCCCGCTTCCACGCTAGCAAATCCTGGCTTGTATATCTCGAAGTGGTCGGCACTGTAGTCGACTTTCTTGTCGCGGTTGCGCCCGCTCCTACGTAGTCCCGTCGTCTCGGGGGTGGTACCCTTGCCATCAGCCTTCTTAGTAGTTTCGCTTACACGTCGCGTCTTAGCTGGTTTCGAAGTCTCGCTCTCTTCGTCGCTCTCGCGAGGTGCCACCTTGCGCTTTCTCGGTGCAGACTGCTTCTTGGGCGCAGTTGGAACAGCAGGGATATCGAGATTGACCACTAGAGATTTCAAGAGTTCCACGTTGTGCGCCTTGTTCTGCGCGCACAGCTCGTCGTAGTCAAATGTCATGGCGTAATAGGGGCAGGTTGTGAACACGAGGATGGAGGAAGTAAGAAACTACGGCGACGCGTCGGGAAGCGCGACTCGAACTCATATACTGGGCGCCATATAGATCTCACGTGATCGTGTATTACCCGAGGAGTCGCGTCTGTGGCTGGAGTCGTCTAATGAGGAACTATCAACATCGTAACGTTTCCAACAAGAGACTTGTTCATTAAATGCTTATGGAATGCATTGCAGGACATACTGCAGCGATACAAAACAATGCTGCTTAAGGGCGAACTCTGCAGGCAGGTTGAACGCTCGATGATTCAGTACTGTCCAGGTGTCCATTGGCTTGTCTCAGGAACAAAGGTAGGATAGTAGTTCTGCCCTCGCTGATGTACGCCGCGACCGGACATATATTGATAGGCTGCTTCCACAGATCGTTGCTTCAGTCTCATTCATACTGTATCATGAGCATGGGATAGCACACCTGACTGAGAGATCTCCTCGTCCTCGAGCATATTAAGGCCAAATGCAGATGGACTAGCCAAGGGGGACGCGTGTGACCCAGAGGCGGTAAGAGCTGGCGATGGGCTAGATAGCAAACGGGTCTTACTGCTCTCGCACCCACCATCGTCAGTTGCTCCAATATGTGCATCCTCTGTAAGCCAGATCCGTAAAATCATATAAGTGTATTCGTGACGGAGCGACTCACTCGCCAAAAATTTGCATTTCCCTTGTTTTGCGAAGACACAACGAAGACCTTTCGGGCAATAATGTCCCATCACACAATCCTCAGCGCCATAGGGGCACTGATTACCTATAGACCAGTGAGATCAATTATGCAATTCTAAAGGCCAGACATCCTAACATACCTCTGTTTGCGTATGGGCATGGCCACTTACGAGCATTGTCACGCAGCTCAATCAGTTGAGAAGCAGTGAGCGAGTAACCATGGGAAAAACGGCAGTTCTGTCCCTGCCTACACTCCGAGAGGTAATGGAAGTTACATGGCGGCGGCCTTACTGCTCGTCAATCAGAATTTGCATACTCTTAGATAATGAAGATACGCACGCTTATACAATGGCTAAAGAAGGCATTAGATAGCGTCGCATGGCTTACGCGGTTTGAACATACCTGATCAACCGAAACTAGTCTGATTTTTTTGGAAGGTGTAGATTGGATGTTATGTTTCGTTGGCGTTGCGGCCTTGCTACGAAGCTTATCCACATCATGCGTTATCTGAGGTGGAGTTCCGGGCGCGCTCTGCGCGTTGTTTGCCTTCTTTGATGAATGCGTGTATAACTTTTTCTTCATGAACAGGCCCTCAATCTCGATGTGTGGGAGCTGCAGGCCTTTGATTTCGTACGCGAGTTCTTTATAACCTCGCAGGAGTATGATCTTCTCAACAAGCCCCTCATTTTGTAGGTAGTTAAGCGTGGATGTGTACCCATTGTCGTGCGCGCCTGATGAAGATCTCGGTCAAAGGGGAATGAAGACCGGATGCGCATACTCACCTCCAAAAAGTACTTTTGACGTCTGCGGGAAGCGGGTGAACACTCGCAAACACTCTGGATAGGTTCGTTAGCACTGCATCACACACAAGCGCCTGCATTGTACTCACCTTTGATTTTGGAATCCGCAGCCTCCTTCCCACTCCCAACGTCTACCATCGAAAATAAAGGCGACGCCTGATTGAATCCCATGAGGAAGGCCTCAAACTGCTCCGCGTCGCATACGTTGTTCTGTGTCAGAGTCTCCAAAAGACCCGTTTTGTTGAAGTAAATGGTGAGCCAGAGCTGCCCACGTCCGATGTCCGGTGAGTCGAAGCTCGCAAGATGGTCGTTGAGGCCCTTGGTGAGGAGCGCGGCAGCCTGACGTCCGCCCGCTAGGCCGAGTCGTAATAGGTCCTGTGAGAATATGTTCCCATCCCCATCGATGAGGCAAAGGATGAGAGGGTTGTCCTCCTGGTTCCGGATATAGGTGAGTGAGCCACCCAAGGACGATGAGTACGAACCTTGAGTGAACCGATGTTCCGCTCGAGTTTCGTAACTGTCTTCGACAGCGTTCTCTTCTCCTCTTCTGCAGTCTTCAACGCAGCCTTCCACACGCTCAGCTCGCGCTCGAGCTCCTCAACCCTGGCGTCCAGCTCCGCGTTGCGCGCCGCAGTCTTACGGAACAATGCTGTAGAGCGTCGTCGTCAATCCTAGCGCCACCCCTTAATAGGGACAGACTTACCAGTCTGGTCAAGGAGAAGTTGTTCCCTAGAATAGGCGTCCGGGAAGTTGCGTCTGTGGATCAGCGAACGCGGCTATCTACAAACTGAAGCTGGCCCACCAAGTCTCAAGATCGGTCGCGCTCTGCACGCTCTCCTCGTCCATAGCCGGACCCGGGGCCACGGACTGGCTAAAGATCAATGATGTCCCCGCACTGCGAAGGAGACCCCGTCTTATATACGATGAGGCGAATGTTGAAGGACAAAGCACGCGTCAAAGCACGCGTGTTCGGTACCAGTGAGCGTAGCGCCGGCACTCATCGCATAAATATCCGTTATGTCCGCCACATTGAGTATTTGAGGAATTGGTCGAAGCCAATGACCATTGACAACCCGAGTGCGCTATTGTGCTGCGATGTCAGTGGTAGGGCATTGTACATGACTGTGATCGATACTGGTACAGCATGAGTACTACAGATGTGCGTGCGACCTAAACCAACTCGAACTCGAGACCCATTGCACGGAAGCAACCTCCTAATGACATAACTCGGACACCTCAGTAAGACACGGATATTACATCCCTCACGACCTCCAAGAATAATTTCTTGTCATCGTCTGACCCTAGCGCTTCGCTACGCTTACGCCGACCCATCTCCCAGAGCTTCCACAGTCCCCTGATACCATCGCGCAGTGCACGCATCTCTTCAGCAGCGTCGTCTGCAGTAGCACCTAGGCGAGTGGCGCCTGAAGATACATCGCCGGGGATAGACACGGATGTGAGACTACCCTCGTCACTCCCACTACTGCCTCCGACGGTGGGCGACGAAACCTCAGAGTCCGCGTCCGCCTCTTCTGGAACAGATAACGGACTCGGGGAAGGGCTGGCTCGAGGAGGTACCTCAGCAAGCAGTTGTGCTAATGCACGGGGCGAGGCAGGATCCCATCTAGAATTTCCCTTTGGTGGGAACGAACCAAGCATCGGAAGCGTATCTCCGTGAGAGTAGTACAAGTCGGAGCGTGCGGGAACGGGTAATGGATTGGGCGAGGCGGTCCCGGAAGCGATATTTGGTTCCATGGCATAGAGCTTGCGCTTGGGATGAGGAGGCGGGGACGGGCGAGCGGAATCAGCCGTGCCTAGTGGGAAACAACATCAACAACTATCCTTGGTAGAGAGACAGAAGTGCGAGATTGAAAAAGGTATGGATGGAACAGGACTAGGACGACGGGAGTGCACGTATTGAATGAGTTCATCCGCCGACATCCGAAAGCGGATTTATATATAGCAAGAAGATACGAAGAAGAAGACTGACCATGTACTGAAGAATAGCGTGCCCAATAGGCGTCCTCTGTTCCTGCTTCCGCATCCTTGTTCGACATGAGCGGATCGTTGTTGTATGCCGCGGCATCATCCTGCGAGCCGTACGCATTCCAATAATCGTCGTCGTCACTGCCATTAGCGTAAGGTTCGACCACATAAGACGTTTCAGAAACTTGTGACACGGCGCGCTGGACGTGTCCTGTCTCCTTCGTCGTGAGCTCCTGGAGTGTTGCGCGACTGCCAGGTGGAAATGGCATCATGGCGAGGTCATGATACTTCCACCCGTCAGCTTCATCCCACTCAAACACCATTCTTGCCCCATCCGTGTCAACAATAGGCAGACCGACATGGGCGTATGCTTGTTCTGCGTCGGAGGTGTACTGTACAGGGTATGGGACAGGCTCGTCGTCTAACGGTTGCGGTAGGTCCTCAAGCAGCTCTATGGCACGTCCTCCTGAGGTTGGCCAACAAAGGTACTCGTGCGGGTTATCTGGGGTTATCTGAAGGAAGTGGTGCCTCTGTAGAAGGGACTTCGAGAGAAGATGGGGCGGTATAGGCTGGGTGAGCTGCGAAGGCGGTGCGATGTATTGGAGGATGAGATGGACGAATCCTGGCTGGATGGGAGTCGGCGACATGGATGGCTGCGTAAAGTGATGTCGACAGACGCAGCTGGCCCGTCCTCTACCCCGCAAAGTAGATATACAGGAAGTCGGCTGTTATGCTACCCGTAACCCCGCACCGGTTATTTAGTGCGGGGTTGTGTGGGGAATGCTTCTTGTCACTCCGGTCACGAGCCGCGTAGTCACGTGGGTCGTGGCGAAGACTAAAGCACGCGGCGTCGCGGCCCTGGGCCCACGCAGGCCCACGCCGCGACTGCCTTCTATTTTGGGTGACCACGCCTCGCCGGCAACCTTTCTCACCGCGGCGTGCAAGTCTCGAGAGTTGTCCCTCCGTTCGCTCCCTCGTTCGCCTACAGTCACCTCAGTCCCATAAAATGCGTGTTGTGTCACTTCTCGCATGCATTGCGCTGCCTCTGCTAGCTGCTGCCCAATCTGTGCGTAGTGTTGTTCTACGCGAGTTATAGTGTCACTTACACTCTTATCCCACAGAATTCCGGGTCGCAATCTTCTAGCCAGCAGTCCTCACAGCAGGCGTCGGGCTCATCACAAGCGTCAGGCTCGTCGCAGCAGTCGTCTGTACAGCAGACCGTCATCGTAACCACAGTCACCACCGTCGTTCCCTCCACTTCATGGAATCAGGGCAACGTCGTCACTGGTGGCCAGACCATCACCACCTCGTTCCCTCGGATCGTCAGTGTCAGCACAACCGAGGTGATCTCGCAGACATCCACCATCGGTGGGGGAAGCAGCGGTGGATCGGCATCTTCGACCTCAGAACCTCCCGCGTCCACAGCACCGTCTAGTATCAACGGCGGTGGTACGGAAGCACCCAATGGCGCGCCAAGTCCCGGCGAGTCAGGTTCGCACGGAAAGTATGGTCCCAACGAGACGTATATAGCGTCGGCGCTGGCCATCTTGCCGCCTCTCCCTGGCCACGCTGTGTTAACCATGGTGGTGGGCATGGCGATTGGAGCTGCGATGGTTTTCGCATAGGTTGAGGTGGACTTCATGCCATGTGACAAGCGATGAGACGTACTTTCTTTGGGACTGCTTTGCATTCACGGACGATAGATCGGTTGCGATGGACTGGCTGTAATATACTACACTTGTAGCGTACGCGCTAGGACACCGCACGGATAATACTCTTGCATCGTCTCACCTACTCACCCGTCCAATGAACTCTTCGTAGTACCGCTTCCGTTCACGATCTAATGACATTTGTCTCTCTTTTCGAGTGTTTGCCTACAGCTTTCCGTGTCCACCCCGGTGCCTCTTGAGAGAGCGGGCGGCATGCAGTGGAGCTTACTACCATCCCTACGGCCCGGATCCTGGGCCAACATCGTCCCTCAGTCTTTTCTACAGCGTAGTAGACCGTCCAGGACTGCGCGCTTTTCGTTCGACCCCACAAATAGGACCATCCAGGGCATCGGTATAAGAAGCCCAGTTAAGCTTCGCCTCATGTCCTCATCTCTTGAAGGCGCTCTTGACCCCCCAGCCAAGAAACAGAAAATGGAGGACAACCGTAAGGTGTGTTAAGTGGTCGCCATGATCCACTGGTGGTAGTCTAAAATCACAGCTGCTAGGTGATCGGTACGCACAACGGAACATTCCACTGCGACGAGGCTCTGGCCGTCTACTTATTGAAGAGGACCAAGGCATACGGAAACGCAGGTGCGGGCACTCTCATCTACGCATCGATCTCCTTCTAAGCCTCCGGGATAGACCTAACTCGCACCAGGGACCCAGTGATCCTGGATACTTGCTCGATCGTGGTCGATGTTGGCGGCGTATATGATGAGAACAAGCAGCGGTTCGACCATCACCAGAGAGGCTTCCAGGAGGTTTTCGGGCATGGATTCACGACCAAGTTGTCGTCGGCAGGACTAATATACAAGTACGTCTACTTGCAGGTCCCGTATTTTAGTATGCGATGCGACCGTTGACGACCTAGGCACTTCGGAAAGGAGATCATCGCCAATAGGCTTCATGCATCCCCGGAGGATGATAAGGTCGATACTCTGTGGCTCAAGCTCTACAAGGAGTTCATAGAGGCCATCGACGCCATCGACAACGGCGTTAACCAGTATGACGCGGACCAGAAGCCAAAGTACCGCGTCAGGACGGATGTCTCCAGCCGAGTTGGCTTCCTGAACCCAGCCTGGAACGAGCCCTTCGACTCGAACACAGTGGATGTGAGCCCTGTGTATTCTCTGTAGTCACTTAGCGCTGAATTCCTGCCAGGCGAAGTTCTTGCAGGCGTCCTCGCTCGTTGGGGAAGAGTTCACCTCACGGCTGGATTACTACGCCAACGCCTGGCTGCCTGCTCGCAACCTAGTCTCCGCGGCGATCCAGCAGGCTAGAAACGCCGATATTTCCGCCGGCGGCAAGATTATCGTCTTCGAGCAGTTCCTACCGTGGAAGGTACATTTAGCTCTATGCTTGCTGCAGTGGTATCCTTGAACATTCTGCAGGAGCACCTCTGGGATTTGGAGGGAGAACTAGCCATCCCTAACGAATCCAAGCCGATCTACGTCCTTTACCCGGACGAGACTGCTCATAATTGGCGTGTCCAAGCCGTGCCCATCGCGCCTGACAGCTTCGACAGCCGCAAGGCGCTGCCCGAGGTCTGGCGAGGTCTTCGTGACGATGTGCTCTCCCAGAAGTCTAGCATAGACGGCTGCATCTTTGTCCATGCCAGCGGCTTCATAGGCGGTAGGCGGTCTTCTTGTCATCCTTAGACTGATGCTCAATATACCGTACGACAGGCAATAAGACTAAGGAAGGCGCCCTACAGATGGCGAAGCTCGCTCTGGAGATGTGAGGTGTCGACGCAAAGAAGAATCTGAACATGGACTGGAAGCGTTCCAGGGACGCTTGACCGCATACTACTATGCGGGATGTTACTAAAAGTAACATAACATACACATATAATGTGTAGGATTCAGGGCTAAGCCCCGTAATGGGGCTCGTCTCCAAGTAATCTGGCGACGAGATTCCGATGCTTCATGTTTGCGGCATGTCTTGTCTTGTATGCAATGCCAGTCGTGCGACGCTGGATGTTATTTGCGCACAATGACGCCCTACACTAGGCTGGTCTCGGCAAGAGAAATCCGATGCAACTGTTGTTCGTGCGTCCGAGTCGCCGGCACTCCGGCCCTATAAGTAAAGGCCCAAGGCCTACTTAAGCTCCGGGTCGCTGATGAGATTTATTTAATAACCTTGTGCTAAACGTTGTTATGAAAGGTGAGTAAGTAGAGCCGTTCGCGAAACCTCGTAGACCTTCCGCTATTAGCAATGTCTTCAAGAGTACCGAGAGTGATCCTAACGGTGAGTACGATGTTTGTTGTTCTGCGACCAGCTATGGTAGGCTTCCGTGAGGCTCATAATCAAGTGCCCGATCGCCTTCACTAGAACGACGACGGTCCTCCTGGGCCTGATTCACCCTATGTCTACGGATTATATCAGCATTTAACAAATGAGCTAGGTGCGTTGTCCCCAGAAGTATATGTTGTACGTCTCGTCTGACAGGTCTGTGTACAGGCTGGGACGTGAAGGTTGTCATACCTAGCTCGCAGAAGTCCTGGATTGGTGAGTGAGGATTTCTCGGGTTATTTGTTGGACGCTATCTTAGCGTGTGTTCAGGGAAGGCATACCATATTCATGAAGTGATCAATGGGCGATTCTATTACCCAAGAGGGCCTGGTGTGTCCTTTGCGGTCATCAAATAGCGTGCCCACTCACCTTGTCTTGTCCTCCCTTAGATGGAGAGGGCGAGGTCTCCGAGCTATCTAGGCCGTTACGTGAAAGTGAAACCGCAGAGTGGATTCTACTGGACGGGGTGCGCCAAGTCTGCGGCAGGTGATTAGCATACTGGAGACTGACTGCCCCTTCTAGACCCCGGCGACATGCGCAAACATAGCTCTTCATAACCTATACCACGGGGAAGTAGACCTCGTAGTACGCATACTATACCCTCTCCATCAAGTAACGAAGCTAATCATATTCTCTCTCATTCCATAGATCTCCGGGCCCAACTTCGGCCGCAACAGCTCAGGTATGTTGCAACAATATCGCCTTACCCTGTCCCTTCATGATATTCGTAGCTGCGTTTGCTTTGTCCTCCGGGACCATAGGAGCTGCCATGTCCGCTAGTCTCAGCCGCGTACGTGCCATCGCCCTGTCTTACGGTACCGTCCTGCGGCCCACCCCTACAGAGCTGCACGAGCCCGCACACGTCCTCGCCACCAAGATCATCAGGCACCTCTGGGTGAACTGGGGGACCGACGCAGGCGGCGGGCTGCGCAACGGCGAGGTCGACCTCTACAACGTCAACATCCCCGTAACAATGGACCTCCTTAAGGAAGAGAGCCTCCGCATCTGCTGGACGAGCATCTGGCGCAACGCCTACGGACGTCTGTTCAAGACGCACAACGATGAAGCTGCCGCGGAGAAGGCTGCGCAGGCGATGTCAAGTGCAGGTCCAGACTCGCCAGGCGATGGGCAGCGTGCACAGGCAACGGGTGGGGTGGACCAGGTGAAGCCCGAGGATGCAGGCAGGCTGACCTTCAGCTGGGCACCTGACATGAGGGGTCTCATCGACCCGCAATTGTCCGCCTTGCCTGTAGGAAGCGACGGGTGGGCTATCAGGCAGGGATGGGCAAGCGTTACGCCTATACGCGCTAGCTTTGCAGAACCGGTCTCGGAGCCGGTGACTGATATCGAGGACAGAATTTGGAAGATGAAACTCTGATACTATCCCCATCTGTACAACTATAGCAGAGGGTAAATCCGAGGGCACGTATCATCTATGCATCATAGCAGTCCATACTGTTCGTGATAAATACATAAGTACAGTTCATCAACATGCATTTTGTATCATTTGTATGCCGATAGTATCGTGCTTCGTCACGAAGGCTGCACACGGCAGCCGTAAGAACCTAGCGAGCGGTGCCCAGCACCAACCTACAGCAAGGTACCGAGTAGGCCGCCCATGGCAACGAGCAGCGAGAACAGGGGAAGCGTCGGGTGGGCAGCGTCTGAAGTGATTTCGCCGTGGATGATTTGTTGCTTATACACCGTAAGGCTTCTAATCCTCCATGATGCATTCTAGAAAGACGACAATGAGGGTCGGAATCAAGATGGACGCAGCCAGAGGCTCACGTTGAAGTTACTGGGATCCATAATCCGCTCCGCGCACGTACCTGGGCAACCAGACGTGCCATAGTCATTGCCCGCCCAGTCGCCTGGATCACCGTTCAGTCACTCCTGTATCCATATAATGTGACACAGCATACCGCAGAAGGTGATATCTGCAGTTTGCATTTAACACGACGAATGGGAACGGCAAGTGCGCGTAGACATACCGAAGATAATCGAGTGATTGATGAAGTTCGTGATCGGGTTGCATCCACTAGGCTCCAAAAACGCTACGGGCTCGCCCCACGTCGATGGCGTTGGTTGGCCATTCGTGACATCTTGCGGTACTGCAGCTCGGTAGAAGGACCCTGCGGAACGAGTCATTAGAATGTCCTGTATGACTCTGAACAAAGGTACATACAAACGCCGATTCCAGCGACGTCCCACTTCATAGCAAACACGCCGCCGCCCTGTTCGTCGAAGATAGGCCCATACGAAGCGCGGCTCCACTCGGTTACTCCACACCCCGCGTTGTCATTATAGTCGTTGACACAGTTGCATACTAGGTTTGGCTCGTTGTTGGTCGTCTGGCACATCAAGGCGCGTCAACCTCCCTGTCGCTTGTTCCGTTGACAACAAGATCGACATACGACTATCGTGCCCGTGAAGTTCGCGTTCTGTGTCAAGTTGCAATCTGCGGGCAAACCGCTATCAGAATCGCATGGACGGAAACGACCGTGTACGAGTACGTACTGGGCCCGGTGTGCCACGTAACTTGATTGTGTTCATTGTCGTGAACGCCTTCGATGATGTCTATCTCCCCGGTCTAGCGCGCAGGAAGCGAGGTGGGTCATCGGCGGACGAGGACGCGACCGAACGCACAACTTACCCAGGGCCAAGTACCCCCTCCCACCGTCCACCACGCGGGCCAGACGCCTGTACAATCTATGAGTGTCGGAAAGCTTCTCTGTGCGAGTGGGACGTACCGCAACCCCATGGTGCCATGTCGAGGTCAAGGATGAAAAGACCTAGATGTGGTATTTATTTCGCGACCTCGTGATGCATCTGCCACTGTGCGTACCGGTATTATACTGCTTTTGACTGGAGATACGGACGCTACGGGCGTATACCATTTTATGGGCAATCGCGAAGCCTAATGAAAGAACTGAGACTCACCTATTCCTGTTTTGCCCTTCTTGCAACCACGTCGTGTTGTCACCCTTCATCACTACGGTTCCGTCTGACTCAACGTATGCCAGGCCATCGGCGAACGCAGTGTTACGATCCGTGTAGCTGCAATTGTCAGCAGGATCACCGACTTGCTAAAGAGACGTTGCCTACTTGACGGTACCACTGTAGCCAATTAGTCGGACGCTTCATGGGGAGACGCGGAATACGTACTGCGTCGGATCCTCGCCGGTGTAGAATTCGAACGTGCTGCAAGCGCTCGCACAGATGTCAAGAGTGCAATGGATAAGGAACTCACTCGAAGAACGTCGAGCCTTCGTAAGAGTCCTGGATCGTCCACACATAGTCGGTGCCATTGGGGAATGTCTGTGTGGGACTACTGCGTTTCTCGATGCGTTCGACGCGCGCGGCAAGCGCTATATTCGACAAGAGCAATAGCCATGCTAGGTTAGCTCGAGAAGTTGAAGGAGCAAGCGAATAGGCAGTCCTCAGCCGAGGTGTGACAGCCGTCAATGCCAGAGAGATGAGAGCAAGAGGTAGCGCAGAGATCATGCAGCAATATATCAACACGGAGGGCGTTCTAGTCCAGAGTCGGAGCGAGTGAAGAGCGAGGGGCGGGTGTAAGCAGCACGTTGATGAGACCTGCGCAGAGGCGGGTCGAACGTCAAGGACGGTATACTGAATGGGTACTCAGAACGGATCAGCACATGTGTCCGGTGCAATTCTGGAGCTCGTCAGACGCGGACAGTAACACGAGGCGTACGTGAACACGAGCGCAGGTGGAGAGCACAGCCTTCGAATTTGGGGGGAGAATAAGTACCTGCCGTGGCAGCTGGCAAACAATGTGAGCAGAGAGCAAAAGAGAGACGGCGGCCCAGCGTATGTGTGATCATACGCGTCGAAGTACTTGCACTTGCACTCACCGGAGTCCGAATTCAACTAAAGCGGGGAGTCGGGCCGGCAGTGCCGCTCTCGTAGTCTCCTTTGTATAAGCCTGCGAGCATGTTTTATGCTGCTTTCCAGCGCAAGTACGGCTAAAGGGCTCCATCACATCTACAAGTGTGCACTGGTCAAGAAACGCGCATCCCTCTTACGTGCTGGACTATACGAAGTTGAGATGGCTCGAATGGATTGTACATATTGCAGCGGACCACAAGCACACGAGGCACGAGCTAAGCGCGCACTGCAGTAGCTACATCACCCATCGCCTACCAGTCAAAGGCGTCTCATATGAACAGCTACCTCACACTGAGGTCGATTAAGCATAGAAACCCTGTTGAGTCCGAGATTTTCGGTCGGAGCTGAACACAGCAGCGCTCGTTTGGTACCTAACATTAGTCTCCATTGCAGAGCGTAAAAGCCGGCGAGCGTCATCCAGCATTGATACGGACCAGCCTGGCCCAGCTAAGACGACGGGAGATCATCGGAACGCAACTCTGTTCGGCGATCGCGAGACATACATCCATACAAGCATGGGAGACATGAAGGATATGCGTAGAGACGTGGCATGGTGCAAGGGACAACAACGAACCGTAATTTACCGGTAGCGGCGAAGGCTGAGTGTGTTGTGCTTTTTCCAGGTGGACCAGCCCGGAGTGTGGTTGTGGAGATGGCCCTTGCCCAAGCCACGGTTCTAACAAGCCCATGAGCACACAGCTAATCGTAAAGCTTGCCGCAGAGCACACCTTCTTGCCGACGGCGGTGAGACCACGAGCCTCGCGATGTTTGTGGACCGGCTTCGTGATCCAGTTGATCCTTGGGTCGCGGCGGATCTGTATTCCTTGTCAGTAGGAAGTAAGAACATGCTCACAAACGAACTTACAGCCTTGTGGCTGGGGTCAACAAGGATAACCTCGTAGTACTTGTAGACACCGTCCTGGTTGATCCAGTAGGAATTGAGCACACGGAGATTGCCGCACCGCCTGCCGACACGCTCCTCCGCGACACTCCTCAAACCACGCTGAGGCTTGAGGTGGTTCACGCCCTGACGAACGGGCTTGCCGTAGGTGGCGCCTAGAATACGGCGTTAGGACATACAAGCAAAATGTGAGACGAGCGGGCGCACCCTTGGGAAC
The DNA here is from genome assembly GCA_001632345.1 of Daedalea quercina L-15889. Taxonomy (NCBI): domain Eukaryota; kingdom Fungi; phylum Basidiomycota; class Agaricomycetes; order Polyporales; family Fomitopsidaceae; genus Fomitopsis; species Fomitopsis quercina. Next base: position 43,039 of record KV429032.1, on the reverse strand, counting down.
TTGCTTCTTGCGGTTACCCCTCCTCACGCGGACACGGTAGACAACGTAGCCCTGCTTGGCCTTGTAACCAAGACGGCGAGCCTTGTCGGGACGGGACGGGCGCGAGGCGCGGTGGATGACATTGAGCTGGCGGTACTCCCAGCACCTATGGGAGAGTCAGTATCGGACATGTATGCGTTTAAGAGTCGTGCGCACCTCACACGGAGGAGGAATCGGAGCACATCCGACTGCTTTTTCTTGTAGAGCTCGCCGATGTACTTGTAAGCCCCCATTGTACTGTAGGAGAGAAAGCGAAGGGTCAGTGTCTCGGCGGTAACAGTAGACCCCAGTGTCATCCGGCCGTCTCCCCCGCCATCCATCCCATTCTTCCAGCAATTTCCCTCCCTCAACAGCACGACAGGTCCCTAGAGACGTCCAATGCACTTGAATGGCGTGGATACGGGCTCACCTCTTGAGCCTTGAGGTTTTGAGGAGGGGTCGGGGCTGTTGATGATCCTCTGTGAGTCGACAGGCGCGCCGTCAATCTGCCTGCGCACGTGGCAGGGCGTCTCGGGTTAGGGTCACAAGACACGACCCGACGCGTCGCGTCGCGTACTGAGCGCCGAACAAGCGCTCAGACTCTGGTTTATTCTAACGCTAACATACGATCCTGACATGTCTGCGTTTCAACATGCGTACGAATGCTCAATTGCAGAAAGCTACTCAGCAAAGATAGCATCAAGATGTGCTCAGGAGTAAGTGACGGACTCCACTGTAATTGCCGTCCTGGTATTCGATGGTACATTGGCAAGTGTAAGATCATGGGTTCAATACTGCTCAAAAGAAGTGTGTGATTCTGCTTGCACCTTTGCTTAGTACTGCACTTAGCGGGATAATCAGTGTCAGAGGGCCGACTGGTCAGTAATTTCTATAGAGCGTAGGACATTCTTTTGAAGGGTTGCTATAGGAAAGAGCACAAGCCCAATTGCCGGGGCGTGCAAACAGGTGTCCCTGCACCGTCGCGCAACCCTGTCATTAAAATCGCCGAGCGCATGGCCCAAGACCCCGATATCATGTGTCTCATTGACGGTATACTCATCTACACGCTCGACTTGATTCACCACCCGGAGAACACAGCGAACTATGCTGTCGCGATCGTGGCGCACATCGAGTATACGGATGTTCATGCCGCCCAGAAACACGTCATGGCCTTGATCTCCGGGAGACAGCCACCTCCACTGCCAAAGAAGATCTCGAAGCTCTTCCAGATTAGCAAGACCGCGCGGATCGAGAATAAATCTATTCCAGAGGGCTTGAACAAGAACATGGCGGAGCAGAAACGCATGATGCAGGAAAGGGGCTACATGACGGGCAGCTCGGAAAAACCTGAGTATCTCGTTCGCGCATTCTTGGTCCCGGAGAACCACACCTTGTCGACGTTCTATTTTACGCGGTATATCAACCAGGATATGCTGAATGAGGCGGCGACGTGGAAGAAGTATACTGACGACGGTATGACCAAGACCGATGAGCCTGCGGACGTCGAGTACCTCATAAAGTGAGCCCGTTTGTCATGCTGGTTCTTGCCTGAACCTTACGTCGTGCTCACAGGATGTTCGACTTGAGAGGCCTCGAGGACCCCGAGATGAATAAGAAGCTAAGCATTGTACGTGTCCGCATATGCTGAGCTGCGCAACGAAGATCTGACTTGAGAGTCAGATGGTGGCAATGGAAGAGAAGTAGAATTGAGGTTGCGCAACGGCGCACTTACCATTGGTGCATCAAGGCGCTGAACTACGTACGACAGGCCAAGTAGATGCGAGCGGAAGCTCGGACACGCCTTCTAACACCAGGGTCAATCATCCATTGCCAATTATAGGTTCTCAAGGTCTGCCCCACGTCGTTCGCACAATACAGACAGCTAGTCTCACGGGCGCACATCGTGAGGGAGAAATTGTATAACATTAGAATTGGTCGAAACGGTCATGATGTACTCTATTGATACATGGTACGAAGCTATGTTTAGGTATACTGTAGAGATACTGTCCGCCCCTCGCCCAGTCCGAGTTGTCGAATTTGTCATTACGAGGGCATTCCCGCGCTCCCTCTCTCCTCCTTCGACCGCAGTCTCAGGTACGCCGTCACGAGGAACAACACCCATGCAGAGAAGATAGCCATGCCCGACAGTACCGCGAAGAATTCGCCGCGGCGAAGAACAGCCTTGGATCTCCGAGGGTAGGGTGGTTGCTGCGGCGGGTTAGGATCAAGAGGTGCGATGACATAACGACTCTCGCGGTGCGACGAGTGTCTCGAGTGGTCACGGAGGAGAGGTACGCTCTGCACTTGGTCTGACGTCGAGGCGCGGCAGCATGATTCACCACGACTGCACTCTCCCCGAGAGTGCATGTTGTCGATACGCCATATAGCGCCCGCCCGCTCCTTACCCTTCGCCATCTCCGCAGAGCGCTCGGTATCGTCCTCCGGCGCAACCTCGCTCTGCACCGCAGACAATAAGGCGCGCTGTCTCCAAGAGGCTGCCTCCCGTCGCTTGCGGTCCAGCCAACCAAGGCCGATAATACTGGCGAACTGAAGCACATTGAGGAACAGAAACGCATTCAAGACGAGCTGGATGTCTCTCCTGTTGTCGCCACGTGTAGGCTCTGTGTTCTCAGCCTTCTTCCTCGTGAGATCCAAAGCAACCCCAGCCAGTGTCTGGAAGGTCGTCGAGCCGACTTGTTCCAACTTCGCGCAATACTCGGACAATTAGTCTATGTACACAAGCCAAGGACTAATCTACTCACCGCCTTATGAGCACCAAGGGTCGTTGATACATACTTAGCAGGCACGAGCCTGGGAACAATGACGACGAGAAGAACTGGGACCATTGTCAGCGTGCGTCATCCGGAGTAACGACGAACACTTACGAGGAGAGAATCCATGGCCGGAAGCAAAGGACACGATAGCAAGTATGGGTGACTTGGTCCAGCTCGGAGGCAGCGCAAGCCAGGCGTAGCACAGCATGGTAAGACACGACGACGCAGTGAAGAGCTGCATGACGAAGCCGTGGCGCTTCACACGGTCGACGAGGAAGCCTGTCTACACAAACGCTAAACAATCTGTAAGGCAGACGGGGTGGATGACGCATACCACAGGATACAACGCAACACTGCCTGCAAGTAGGTAAGACCCCTTGATACTGGCGTCGCGCTCGGTAAGACCGTAGCGCTTCTCAATGATGTTCCTGTATGACTGATCAGTATAATCTCATCTACCATTTCACGATTGGGCGCTTACGCAGCGAGGTGAGTAAAAGGCGCCCATATAGCACCGCAGAGAATGTTCAATCCCATATACCTGACGCACCCATGAGATCTGTAGGCAACCACTGATAATGACGATAGACTCACGCCCAGAAAACGTCGCCCAGCTTGGTGATATCCCGGAGGTAGACCATACGCTTTTTGGCAACCTTTTTGAGTGCTTCGGCCTCAGTGAGGCATATCTGTGTATTCTCCGCCTCTTCACGGAGCTCGCACGCTTCAAGCTCCGTCCCCGTCTCACGAACAAGCCACTTTGAAACGCAAACGTAGACGATGTTGACAAGGAAGGAGACAGCTGTGAGGATGGTCGAAGCATAGAACGGCGCGTGGGGTCCGAAGCGTTCGGAGAGTGAATAGGATGTGCGCGCCGCCACGAACGACGCGCCCTTGCCTGCTACGAGGCCAAGAGCCAATGAGACACCGAGACCATGCGACCTAAAAAAGCGGACGATGATGGTCTCCTGGACTACCGCCAACGGACTCACACCAAGGCCATACACCCACATGCCGAAGGTCATCAGGCGGACGCTGTCGGAGAGGTTGCCAAAGAGAAGCAGCGCCTGGCCTATGTGCGGAGTTAGCGTGCAGCCGGAGCGCAGATAGAAACGAAGAGGTGACGAACCGAGGAAGATGACACCGGTCGCGAGAATACTAGTGGTCGTCGTGCCCAGCCTACTGGCAAGTAGTCCGCCGACCAGCGGAGTCCATGTACTGTTGAGGGAGAACGCGGAGATGAGCAGAGAGAACTCGGTATTGTTAGTGCCCATCTCGCGTGCCAGGCGCGACTTGATAGGCCCGAGGATGTAGGAGGCGCTGGGGGAAGAGTAAGTGATAGCTCAACGTCTTGGGGAAACGAGACGTACTAGTGACTCCCTACGCTAAGAGAGCATGCACATAGGAGGGCGATAGCCCGTACAATGTAGGCCCGGGCGGGGGAAGGTCGACCTTCGTCTGGTATAATGCGTACGGCGGGCTCGTCGTCCGAAATACAGGTATCTTCATCGTCCGAGTCTTCGTCCTGACGGAAGACGTCGTGTGCCTCGGAGTACCTGTGGCCGGCGTCGGACGAGGCGGAGAGCCGCGACATGGCTGATGGGGAGCTAGCAAGGGGAGCGAGGGGGTTTATATGAGAGTCAGCGTGGTGTGAGAGGCGAGGAAATAATCGGGTGAGGAAGGGCGAGGCGGATCTAGGTGTAGGGGTGGAAATGGGGATCGGGCGGTAACGCAGTGGGTGGTGATGTGATGGAGTAACTCCTTTTATCAGATAACTCGGCTGGTTTGCCGGTCTCTGTTTATCAGATAATCCGACGGCCGCCCATCTGCTGCATCTCGTCATTTGATCTAATCTAATTCACCGGCCCCGACCGCCGAACCGATCAAACATCGCCGCAACTCAGTTTGGCCAACGTCCGAGTCTCCATGGCTAGTGCTTCCCTTGCCTCCCTCTTTCAGTCCCCTCTCCTGGCCCTCTCCGCTCGCGACCCCTCCCAATGCGCCCCTCGTTATTCGCCCGCTCGTCGCCCCCAGACTCTAAGGCACAGTGCCTCCCCCTGTTGAAACGTCTGCGGTGACAATGCTTTATACGCCCCACTGAGTGTCGCTGCGTGCATGCAAACTCAATTCATAGATCTCTGGGAATCCTGCGGCGCGCAATACAGCTATGTGCCGTTGACTGCGCACTACTTCACCCGCTCCAATTCGGCCATCTTGGCAAGGTACTCCTCCTGCCACCCCTCGGTCTTCCGCGACATCATGCGGTCCAGCCAGTATACCCGTCTCATGATCTTCTCTGCGTCTCTTCCGTAGTAATTGTGTCCTCCTCGCGGGTAATCTGGCACGCGCGTGTGATCCAACGCCTCCTTGTCTACGGTGAAAATTCCGTGTTCTACTTCGGCTCGCGGAACATGGAACAATCGGCCGTGATAGAGGTACAGCGGCGTGCGTGCGATGTGCCTATAACCCCAGCTGACCGGTGGCAGACATGGCACGCCTATTTCACCCATCAGTATGGATCGCCAAGCGGCAAATGCTGCGCAGTAGATACCATCATTCAACCCTTTCATGGAATAGTCCTTCACAGAAGCTTCGCCGTTTGCGGCGTGGTACTTTGCGACCAATTGCTGCCAGAACTCTGATAGTGCGGCGTCTCCAACTCTGGGGCACCCAAAAGTAGCAACCGTCACCGTGACCCCAGGTGGCATTGGATATTCGCCCGCAAGGACGTCGATGGCGAGGAGATAGCTTAGGGCACCTCCCATGCTGTGTCCGACAATCGCCACTTGCTGGACATCATGCTCGGCGAAGCCTTTCTTGAGACAATCGATCACTTGGCCCTTGCACCCTTCGTACATCGCGTAGAACCCGGAATGCACGTATCCATCGCCAAAAGGGTGGCGCCGCTTCATGAAGTTTAGGTCGTAGAGTGCCTGCTTCATATTGGCTGTGCCTGCAAACCCGACGACAAGTTGCTTGATCCCTGGACGATAGACCACCACACCAGGCACGTCGGCGACGGTGCCTTGGAAACAGGACACCAGCCTTGCGTTGCGTAATGCCTTGAACCCCTCAAATGGGTAACCAGGCTGCATGAACATCTCCAGATTGTCGAACAGAAACCGTGGGTCCGGCAGATTAAACGCGATCTGGGCAAATTCGCCCAGGTCTGTGAGGTCGAAATAGAGGTCGGCGGGCGCAACGTCCTTTGATGTCAGGGTATAGGAAGATCGGGTTGCACACAGTTTGGAAATGGCACGGAAGTTGTCCAACTTCTCCGAAGTATACATGTGCTTCTGGGCTGGAGTGAGCTCATCCTTCGCAGTTGCTGAGAGCCATTGGAATAGAGAAAGCTGACCCATGGCTACTCCCTGATCGCAGTAGTCACAACCATAGGGCATTGTCAGCGAAGTGGACAGCGTGAAAGAACTGAGTACTCACCTGATGATATACCGTAGTATAGAATATCGCGCCTAGTGACAACTGTAGATTTATCTGAGCCCGATTGAGAAGTACAAAACGAGGCCAACTGACCCTTTCCGAAGGGGTTACAGTTTCTCACAGCCGGCGCAGAGGGAGAACCAGAGTCATTACGCCGTACTATATGCAACACATTCCCAGCTATGACTGCTGTATACTACACGTGATGATGGGGGAATGTCGAAGCTGACAGGTACCGTGAGTAGTATACGTAACACAGTGCTTGAAGTTCTGAACGGCCTACAGCCGTAGCTACTATTTCAGGTACGTAGCCCATTATACGTACCAGTCGCTACATCGCGGGTTTTTGCGGTCGCACGTCTCTCGCTGCTGCATCCAGCCTCATACTCGCCGGTATTCGCTGATTGTTCGGCATGGCTGGGACTCGCACAAGCAGCGGCGGCCGTAGTATCATTGCTTTCTTCTTCGACAACGTCTGAGCTTCCTCCTTGAATGGCGTATGATCAAGCACAGTTTCGACTCGGAAGTGGCGGAGGTTCGGTGAAAGTTGAGTACGTACGCCTTCAACTTCTCCGTTGCCCTTCGTGATGACCTAGCCTTGCAACCTCCGCAGAAGAATGTTCCGGCATTGAACCCTTCCCATGATGTGTCGTCCTATTCTCACATAGGTGGCATCCTCGATATGCGTGGCGCATGCCCAGGTTTCTCTCACACCCGACTGGAGGGAACGAAGGCTGCGGGAGCATCACCGTGAGCTCGCGCTCTCAGCCCACGGGATCTTGCCAGAGTGGCCCGGTGAGTTTTCATCATCTCCATACAACTTACGTCGACCTTCGTGCATATAATTGTTTCCTGCTCATTCTAACTACCTTGACTGCATGCTTGGTTCATGGAGGGACGATATGCACCGCCAACGCCCGACAGCTGCATTTTAAGCGCCCACGTTCACGACCCTCCCGGCAAAGCGCTCAATACATGTACCACTCACTATACCTTCGCCTCAAGTTCGAATGACGCGGTGGCCTGGGTACGTGCTGATCCCGCGCGACTCCGGTCCGGAGGCCACTTGTCGCCCAGCGGTGAAGGCAGTGCGTGCACATGTACGGTGATTCCTTTCTACTTTTGTCCATGCAGCTAAGTACTGTCCTTGGCTTTGATACTATAACAATGCAGGGACGCATGCCTACTCAGTGCTCTCTTCCCTTGACACTGCATGTGACGAGGCATCAACCCCGCGCGTTCGATTACTGCCATTGGGCTGTATGCTGTCGTGCGACACGATACGGCGGCCTGTATTGGATATGCGGAGGCAAATCGCTGCGACAAAATGATATTGCCAGCGTTTAGAACGTCCTGTGAAGCTGCGAAGATGGTGCGTCGTTCACATGCCGCAGCTGACTTCCACTTCATCGACGTTCGGCTGTTAACAGCATACCATTCCGAAGGTCCGGACGTGCTGTTCCCTCTATTTCTCCGAATCCAGGACACGTCTCCCCAAGGCGGAGAACTACTCATAAATGCGCTGACGTCGATTGGAAGCCACACTGGGACTCGGTATCAGCGCAGTTTTCTAGGATGTGAATGCGCGGCGCGGTGTGCCTTCTCCTTGAGAGCCAGACCGATTTCGAGGTCGGTCCTCTATCCTGCTTTACGGCACTCTTCACAGATTTTACCACCTGACAGGGGCTTCTTTGAGTCCGGTGATGGACCAGAGGAGTTGCGGCGACCGTGGCACTGGAGTTTTGAAGCCGAAGCCTTCTTCGATGCCTCATTGCGGCAGGTAGACAACGCGCAATTGTATGATGGCAAGAGACTCCGAGTGCATATGACATCTGGTGTGCGCGCGAAGACGCGGATCAAAGTAAGTCTATTTACATGCCATTTCCGCTTCACCTCAAGGCAAGCGCCAGGGCGAGCAGGCCCAATCCGCTTTTGCGAATTGGTGGTCGACGTCGTCCAGGTGGATCGAATGAATCCAGCGGAAGCAGTCCCTCAGGGCACCGCTGCGGCGCCAGATGGAGCGTGCAGCGTCGCGAGACGAGCTAACCATGTATAGCGAAGAACATTACTCTCGAAGCGTCGACCGTTGTCAATCTAGAGACAAGACGACCGGGTCGGTCCTTGATGTTCGAGGTATGAATAGACTGCCGTAGACCCACAGGTGCTGAAACTCTCCTCACTGGGATATAGATCGATGATCTCGCCATATATCCATGCTGAGCCCATGTCCTTGTGGTTATGTTGTCGCGTCCGACGTGCGCACTGTACCGTTCATCCGACTGAGCTCCGTCCGCCTGGCCAATCACTGTCCGCTGAGTGGTCCATCTCCATGGATCTAGCTCATGTCATCTCTTGAACAAAGGTATCGATGATACGGTGCGTGGCATCATCACCGCGATCACGCACGGCGTGGTCGTAAAGAGTCGTAGCAGCAATCGGAGACGTGGACAATGCCTATCCTACACGAAGGTCCGTGAATCCCGCGTATAACCAGACTTCCTCACTCCTTGTCGCAGCCAGAAGAGCGTCGCGCCGAGGGTGATACAGCATATCCCAAACTCTGTCCAGCCAAGGGCTTCAATCGTGACTGTCTGTCGGCACCTGATCGCGGGCGGAGATACACTTAGCGCCATCGAGCGCAGAGCAAGGCGATCCGGGACGAACCGCGTTATGGAGGCGCTCCCGGGACAGTTGCTGCTCATACGGGAGCTATGCATCAACCCGGCGCCTGCGCCCTAACGTGCGACCAAGGCTCGGTCAGTCGCTGTGCTCGTTCCTATTGACGGGGGCACGACTTACCCACAAAACCGAGGTGAGGAGCAGCCAGATGACCGAGCTGGCGACGTTGGCGAGGAGATGGACGCCGCCGTCGAGCGCCCAGAGGACGTACGCTCCGGCGAAAAGGACGGTCCAGGCGGCCATAAAGCATACTAGGATCAATCTACTCCGGATCACGTTCAGCTTTCAGCAACAAGGCCGCGGCGAAGTCGAGGAACGCACAAGGAGTAGTACCCCGGGCTAGCCCAGGTATAGCTGTGACTGCCCGCGCTGACGAGGAACGCAGTGAGGCCGAGTTCCGTCATCGCCGTGAGCATCATCACAGTAAAGAGATACGGATGAGAAGAGCCTCGAGGCAGCAAGCGGCGGCCACGGCGGAGCTTTGTGGCGCTTGGCGGTGGGTACACAGGCGGAATGGGAGGCATGTTTGTAGAGTCCAGGACCATGGTTGCTGCAATGGACCGGGAGAGGTGGGGTTGTATACCGCGGGCGCACGCATGGTAGGTGCGATAGGCAGCCTCGAGAACGCGTGGTCGCCGCATGTCGTCCAACATGCATTAGCGATGACGAGGCTCCTCAGAAGCGAAGTTGAACTGGAACGAATCTCGTTCCACTCCCTTTACGATGCATGAACTAGGCATAACAAGTACTTGAAACTGCCTCGGTGGTTATCTTAGACTAGCATGCAGCTCTATGCACAAGGGCGTCATGATTAAAGCTCAAGCCCAAAAGCGCGACTGTTGACGAGGCGACTGAATGCTGTGCTAGATTATTGACATTCACGAGTTGTACATCTACGCATTCGCTCGGTCCCGCGACGAGCAACCATATCGGATCAACTGTCAGCTGGCGTTGCCAGTGAGTGAGTGCGGCTGTTTCCTATTTCGAAAAGAGTCGGACGCGCTCGGGGCGGGAGTCACCTGATTTGGGTGATGCCGGCTAACCAAGAATGAGCCGATGATTACGGCGCGCGGCAGCGAAGGCATCGCCTGAGTAGCAGTCCCAACCAAGTCTCATCCACTCTCCGACGTCGTCTTCCCACCCTTCCTCGTCGCCGCTGGCAGCGTCAACGCCCTCTCTGTCGTGTTTTTTGTCGGCCTCCCTCCCTCGGTCGCCCCGACCGTGATGAGCGCTCCCTTGGCCCCGAGATGACCGCGAAAAACCGTCAGATCGACCTACCACCTATCCCGTTTCTCCCGCCCATTCAGATGCCCGACGCGTCCCAACTCTCATCGTCGTCGCAAGCAGCGAACCGCACCAATCTCCAATCACTGCGTCGCCACATCCCCTCTCCTCACGCCTCTCAGGACACGACCATGACTGCCCAGACCTCTCAAGACGCCGTTACTCCTCCCATGGCTGACGAAGATTACTACGGTGCACCCTCCCCTACATTCTCTCAGTCATCCTCTCTTCGCAAGTCTCTCTCAGTCGACTCATTTGTGAAGGCTAGACAACAAGGGATACCTCAGTCTACACGAGCCGCGCGTGGTAACACGCTGTCTTCTAATCTCGCTCCGCCACCAGAGACTCGGCAACGCGTTCATACCCAGTCCGTCTCAGTCCCAGTGGACTCAGCAGCGAGTTCATCTCGCGTACCTCTACGTGAACGAGAGAAGCCGGCCATTCCTCCGCTCCCAACACCTTCGCGAAGTAGGGGAACCAGCGTGAGCACCAACGCGGATGATCGTGAGGGCACAAAATTCTTCGATGAGTCCGACTTGGAGCGCTCCGAGGACTTGTCAAGGCGAACCCGAAAGAGCAAGACCATGTCACGACAATTGATGCCGCCACCGGGCGAGCTCGGCCTCCCTTCGCGTCTGCAAAGCGTGAACACATCTCCCAGCATCAGTGCATCCCATCCTCCGGCGCCTATCATGCCTGTACGAAGCAGTAGCCTGAGCCACAAACTGGCGAAACAGAAGCAGGCCATGTCTGTCGATACCCGTATACCCCCGGTACGTCGCTCAATGGTCGCGTTTTGCTTCATTAACGGTCGAGCTGTGTAGCAACACCCACAGATAACCATTGCAGTTATGGGCTCTGCGGGCTGTGGGAAGTCTACGGCGATCCAGAAAGGCCTCAAAGTTTACGGTTTATCTGACCCTGTCGTTGCTACCATATCCCCTGCGATGAACGATAGCGATGAGGCACCTGTCACTTGTACGTTCATATGTGATCTGTCTGTTTGGCGCCAATTCAAACCTCTGTCCTAGGCCTGGAACGAACGGGAAAGCTGAGCTTCACTTCGAATAGTCAGGAGTATGCGCTTAGGGTGGTTGAAGTGGACACATCGAAGCTGGACCTGAACAACACCGGGTGCGAGGATTGGGAGAAGCCTTCGATCAAAGGGGTCGTGGTGTGTTACGATTGCAGCCGTGAAGAGACATTCAAGCACGTCGTGGAGGGGATTCGTGAGTCTCAGCTAGTTGGGATCGATGACTCGTTCTCAGCGCTAGCAGGTGAATTCGCGCTCCTCAAAATCCCGCTCATCGTCCTCGCATGCAAGTCCGACCTTGAGAAACGCGTTGATCCAACACAAGCGACCAGGGTCTTGGAAGAGTTCGATGCTGGTCTCGTTGAAGTATCACTCACAACTAGTGCTGGGAAGGAGCGGATACGAGGTGCATTTGAATGGTTACTGCGCGCTATCTACCATGAACTGCGTAAGTCTATCAACCGCTGGATATCTCGTATTGCCTCAGCTCTCACTTTCAACAGAGGCAGAGATACCGGGATCAGCGCGCAGCGAACGCGATGGGTATCGCAACCCTGCATCGCCTTCCGTACTCGGTGCACTCACAGCTTCCGAGATCTCCAGAGCGTCCTCTGCCACACCGACGGCTGCCTCTGTTGGCGCCACTCAGCTCGTTTCCTCTTATTCCCAGACACAACCGTTCCTGTCGCAGCCCATGACACAGACCGAGACGCCCCCACAATCGCAGCCACCTTCCCATATGGGCACGCCTCATCCATCTCATGCACTTCGTCTCCCATCTCCCTCCGGCCCCACTCCCTCACGAACGCCTACGACGCCCACGTCTCCTTCACGTGCACGTTCTACCAGCGACTTGCTTTCGGAACACGAGAAGTCAAAACGAGAGGAACGAGAATCCCATTCCGCCGGGCGGAATGTGGCACATGGTTCACCGAACGTACGAAGTAGAGGTTCTCTAAACGCCTTAACGGTCACTAGCTCTGGTGAAGGCGGCCATATCGCTGACGACTCGCATGACGCGTCGAGGGACGTGTCTGTCAAAGAGTCGTGAGTATAACGTCGTCCACACTTTCGGCTATTGTTGATCCCTGACGACACCTAACCCAGGCGAGCACCTCCATGGATGGTCTTGGATGAGCTTCTGGACAAGCTCTTATTTATGGCAGTCAGTGACGACGGTAAGCTTACGCCACATAGAATGACAGTCACTCATGGCGCCGCAGATCCGCTGTTTGTTTCACATTTCCTTCTGACATATCGGCGATTCGCAAGCCCTCGCAGTGTACTCCTGGCGATGCAGAAGCGAATGCGGGCACTGGAGCAACCCACCGGTGACCCCATGTTTGCTTGCTATGCCCAACTAAGGTTTGTCGGGCGTTCTCGGCGGGACATCGTTACTGATGATATGGGCCGCAGAATCTGTTTGTTGCTAGACAGGTGGATCACAACATACCCAACAGATTTCGCGGTCCCTGGAGCGGCCGGGGCTCTTCGAGCTCTCATCAAGTCGACACTTACGAAAACCTATCTCCTTCATTATGGTGCCCTATTCCTGCCCTTCCTCGAAACGGTTCCGACATTGCGGGATCGGGACGCGTCGTGGGCACTCAAAGTGGAAGAGGACAGCGATGGGTCATCATTCGTGTCAGACGATGCCGACTTCGCAGTCACCGGCTCGGATTCCAGGAGTCTGCCGGAGCTACCCACACGCGGGCCACAGCGGAACGGCGGCCAGCCTGCTCCCGGCCAGACCGTGACAGCGCGGGACCGCAAATCTAGTTTGCCATTGTCGGTGACAGCGAAGGCCCTCGGCTTGGGCTCATCAACACCAACTTCCAGCAACGCTGAGAGTCCCCCGGAGCCATCACCGAAGCAACTGCTGAAGAGGCTGCAGAACATGAGCGATGAGGTCCTTAAGGCCGACTTTGGGCAGATTGCGGAGTCCATCACGAGGATAGAGGCGCGGTATTTCCTGCAGATCGAGGTGAGCCGCTGAATGATCGGCGTTTTTTATGTCATTTCATGTCTTGTTCCTTAGCCACGGCATTGGTTACAACATGTCTTTACCCCCGGCAAGAAGGATCCAGAAAAAGACCCCATCGCCAAATACAACCAAGTCTCAAACCGGCTTGCTGACTGGTACGTTTACCGCTGCGCAGGGTCGGTATGAAATGGCCTTGTCCTGACAGTCGTTCCCAGGGTTGTCTCACTAATCTTGTGCCATGATAAACCGAAGAAGCGCGCCACACAGATCGAGAAGTTTGTTCAGGTTGCGGAAGTCCTCCGTGTACAGCACAATTACTCGGCTCTGCGCGCCTTCGTCGCTGGCATAAACAGTGCGACCTTTGAGGGAGACCTCGCGTTAGAAATCTTCCAAACCAGAACACCGGACCAGTGGAAGCGGTTCCAGTCTTATGACCACCTTCTGCAGTCCGTGCGGTCTCATCAGAAGTACCGGATGGCGCTGCGGAACTCGAAAGGCGCATGTATACCTGCGCTGTAAGTGCATCTGACGAGAACGCTAACACGCTAGCATATCTGACCATGTCTGCAGAGAGATTCACCTGTCCGACCTGATCCGTGCGCACGAAGGTAACCCAGACTACCAAGACGACGATCCTACAAAGATACATTGGGCGAAGTTTAACATGATGGCGCGGTTCATCGACGTCATCACCCAGTGTCAGGAGGGCTGTCGTACTTCTGAGCAGTTCCGGGACGTTGAAAAGCTCAGGCAGCAAGAGCCATGGTATCTGCGATGGGAGAGTGATAACGGGCTCATGAGCTTAGAGGTTTGTCAAAGCTCGTCAGATGACTGCCTGTTACTGAATGTTACCCATCTAGATGCAGCGTTCGCGGATAGCACCGCCTGATGCAGACGATGATTATGGGCAACTATATCAGTCCAAAGACGCAGCTGCCATACGCAAGATCTTCTTCTGGTAATCCCCTTTCTCTGTTTTCTCCGTCACGCTGCCATCACGACCCTACTACCCGCCAGTCTCTGCTTGCTTTGCTTGCACGTTATATATTGTACCTAGGTGGATTTGTACTCATAATTGTTAAGATGCTATGTTCCTACGTACATAGCGCTCTCATTCCCATTGATTCCTGTGCTCACTACCTGTATCTCGTCGCTTCCTGAAGTCGCAATATCTTCATGTCAACTATGGCAAGCCCCCGACGCCCAACTCGGTTGACGATGTACTTGCACAGTCATTGAGACGGTTATGGAATGGTGCTCCTGACCCATGGCTACTGAGGCTGCCAGTTGAGACGTGCTATGTAGGTGCAGGCCTGATTGGAGTTACGGTATACTGTCATCATGTACCGGATTCAATAGCGACATAGACAAGTCAGAATGTCCTATCGAGACAACGACTGAACAAATAGTTCCCCTCACCCTTATTTATATGGCAGACCCGTCTGTTCGCCGTCACTGGCAATCATATGCACCGGCAGCAGTCCGAGATGCGTTGAGTTACCACCAGTACTACCGTATGTCTGGCTCAGGCAATACGCACACAGTATGGCATTAACTCTGAGGCGTGTACACAGAGTCTTGACGAGTAACTGGCCATTGATGAGAACGACGTACGGACTGCCGACTGCCAAATATGCGATGGGGGCTATTGGCAGTGTTGCAGGTGGACGATCACCGATTCATTTCAGGTCCGATCCCGCCCCGATCGACTTACTTTATTCCTGTCCCTCGATTGATCCGCGTCCACGTGGAGGAGACATTGCAGATCTAAGATTTGTGAAAATTCATGCGCACTCAACTTCGGGCGCCTATATATTGCGACGCCTCTGGTGCGCTGGTACTGTGTCCTCCTTCGTTCAACTTCAGTTCACTTCTCTAGACGTACGCCATGGGTGGCAACGGTGACTTCGTGATGACCATTGATTCTGACACCGAAGATGCCCCTCTAGTATCATCATCAAGCAAGGCGAGAAAATCGGCACCGACAGGAGAGGATGCACAACTGAATCCCGACTTCGTGTTCGATCTAACGGGGGATCCGTACAACGAGTTATTAGAAGACTCATTGGATGTTGACGACCTCGTAAAGAGTGGCTCGAAACCTGTATGTCTCTGTCGTCCCCTTCGCAGTGCGTCGGTTCACATTACATGTAGAAACCTATATCCGTCGACGACATCATAGAGCGACGCAAGTTGAAGAAGTCTCAGGCAGCCAAGAGGAAACGTGGCGCTACTCCGGAGGGATCAGCGGATAGCGACGGCTCGGCGAATGAGGGCGGCTCCCGCGGGGGTGATGATGGAAGCGAGGACGATGAAGAAGAGTTCGCCGGAGTTGAAGGTAGTGAAGGTGAAGAAGACCCGCTCGCAACTTCAGAAGAAGACGATGGCTCGAGTAGTGAGAAAGACGAGGAGTCTGAAGAAGAGAGCGACAATGATGAGGAAGACATGTCCTCAACGGGCAGCGAGGAGGAGACTCAGGCAGAGAAGGAGCGGAAGGCGGCATTCTTCGCTCCAGACAGCGAGAATATTGCGACGGACGAACACACATCTTTTCTTTCCATGAATCTTTCCCGACCCATCGTCAAGTCTATCACTGCTCTCGGGTTCAACAAACCTACGCCTATCCAGGCTGCTACCATCCCGGTCGCCTTGTTGGGCAAGGACGTCGTCGGAAATGCCGTCACTGGATCCGGGAAGACGGCCGCATTCATCATCCCGATGCTCGAGCGGCTCATGTACCGTGAGCGCGGCAAGAACGCGGCAGCGACAAGGTGTCTCGTTCTCGTACCAACCCGAGAGCTCGGTGTGCAGTGTCTCGAGGTGGGCAGGAAGTTAGCCGCTCATACCGATGTTCGGTTCAGTCTGATTGTCGGTACGGCTTAATCTTCGACAGTCCACCTTCATTGTACTGATGCTTGTGAACTAGGTGGACTGTCTCTCAAAGCTCAGGAAACGGAGTTGCGCACGAGACCCGATGTACTCATCGCGACACCCGGCCGTCTCATTGACCACCTGCGGAACTCGCCGACCTTCACGCTTGACGCGCTGGACATCTTGGTGCTCGACGAAGCCGACAGGATGCTGGAGGACGGATTCACAGACGAGCTTACAGAGATCATCAAGTCCTGTCCTACCTCCCGGCAGACCATGTTGTTCTCAGCGACAATGACCGACTCTGTTGACGAACTCGTGCGAATGTCCCTCAACAAGCCTGTTCGGTTGTTCGTCGATCCCAAACGCAGCACAGCGCGGGGTCTGGTACAGGAGTTCGTCCGTGTGCGTGCTGGCAAGGAAGCGGAACGCTCTGCGTTGCTCGTTGCCTTGTGCAAGCGGTCATTCAAGACCAAGACCATCATCTTCTTGAGGAGCAAGAAGCTTGCGCACCAAATGCGCATAGTGTTCAGCATTCTGGACATGAAGTCGGAAGAGCTACACGGAGACCTAAGCCAAGAACAGGTATTTCTCCACCGTGCCTTTCCAGTATTGCACACGATACTGAGACACTTTGTAAAGCGCTTGAGAGCTTTACAGCAGTTCAGAGACGGGTCTGTAGACTATCTGATGGCTACGGACTTGGCCTCCCGAGGTCTGGATATCAAGGGCATCGAGACTGTCATCAATTATGACATGCCATCACAGCTGGCGCAATACCTTCACCGTGTCGGACGAACAGCGCGAGCCGGTAAGAAGGGACGGTAAGCTACAGTTTTGGTAAAGGTGAGAA
This sequence comes from Daedalea quercina L-15889, assembly GCA_001632345.1. Classification (NCBI taxonomy): domain Eukaryota; kingdom Fungi; phylum Basidiomycota; class Agaricomycetes; order Polyporales; family Fomitopsidaceae; genus Fomitopsis; species Fomitopsis quercina. The sequence continues at coordinate 26,102 of KV429032.1, read as the reverse complement.
TTGCTGATTGCGACTGTTCTAGGTCGGTCACACTGGTCGGTGAGTCCGATCGCAAGATGCTTAAGGCGGCCATCAAGCATGCCGCGGCTGAGGATGCTGTCCGGCATCGCCAAGTTCCCGCCGAGGCTGTTTCTAAGTGGGCAGCGAAGCTCGACGCTCTGAAGAAGGAAATTGCGGAGATCCTCCAGGAGGAGAAGGAAGAGAAGCAGGTCTGTGTTGTCGGTCGATAACCCGGATCATGCTGACATCGCGTAGCTTCGCCAAGCCGAAATGGAATTGAAAAAGGGACAGAACATGATCGAGCATGAGGAGGAGATTTATTCTAGACCGGCTAGGACGTGGTTCCAGTCGGAAAAGGAGAAAGCAAAGGCACAAGGTTTGTATCACAGGCCTGCCGGCGGGCACATGGTACTGACCGGTCCTCCGCAGCCTTGAGCAAGCAGCAGTACGAGGCTGGTACTTCCGGTGCCTCGAAAACTGGAAAGGAGAAGAAGTCCGCTGATGACAAGGTACGTAAGGAACCCGAGCTTCAGTGCACCCGCTGATCGCTATCGCCATCGCCTGGCAGCCCAAGCGAGACAAATATGCAGGCCTGTCCCGGCATACCAAGCGACGCAAAATAGCGATGGAGGAAGACGATGCTGGCGGTGAGAGCGGTGCCATCCGTGCAGCCGTGCGCTCCGCAAAGAAGGCATCCAAACCTGCCAAGATTGGGGAGCCCGAGCGACGCCCGGCGGCGATCAGCAAGAAGAGGGAGAAAAACAAGGAGCGGAAATTGAGGGGAAAGGCCGCAGCGCGCATTGGCGGTGCATTTGACAAGGACCATGGACAGAGAAGGGCGAAAGAGGGCGTCAGGGCAAAAAAGGGCGATGTTATTGGTGGGATGGGGAAGAAGAAAGGAGGCAAGAGGAAAGCCAAGTAGGCGTCGGAGCGGTTCTGGGGCCTGGGGTGTCCCTGCACGCAACTACGATTGTATATTTCTCTGCCAATGCAGGCAGACCAGGTGCCTTCATAGAAAAGCTCGCTGGGAGAGTGCACGACCAACGCGCGATGCGTCGCGGAAGCATTTTTCGACGGCCGCCCGCCCCCCACCGTGACATACGACCGTGACATTTAATGATCGACCCCGTGACACCACGCGTCTCCGTGACGCTGCTCGCCCAAGTCGCGTCTGGCCATTCGCGATCGCCACTGGCACTCGTGATCACGTCCAGCTCTCTACCGTCGACCTGTCACAGCAAGTGTATCTCTGTCTCTCTCATGCTCTTTTGGTGCTATTCGTGATTACTCTGTACTCCGCAAGCATCCAAGACTACTAGACTACTGTTGTATCCATAGGGAGTTTTCAAAGATGCAGGCCAACCCATTCTTGTCACTTGCCGTGGTCCAGCTTCCTTCGCATGCGCGTTTACTACCGTCATCATGGTGCCCAGATAAAGATCTTCTCGCAATAGTAACTCGACCTCGCGGAAAGGACAGGTTGAGTCTGTACAAAATGCAAGGCTCAAAGGTCTGGGAGGTCAACTTCGACGTCGATGGTAGCACGGGTGATGAGGAAGTAGTAGATATTGCCTGGAGTCCGGACTGTGAGTTCATCTTATCCTTTTTGAAAGATGTCCGCTACAGCAAAACACAGGCCAGACCGTTGCAGTCGCGCACAAACCTCCTCGAGTGACTTTGCATTCGATCCAGGATGGCCGCCAAGAGCGTGCCATACCGCTTGCGTCTACGTCAGCTGCCGTTGGTACAGCCAAGGCAGCGAACCCCTCCGGAATATGGTGGTTCACGCAGGAAAAGAAGGAGAGCAAAAGCGACATCCCTGACATCTTCAAGAGGGGCTTCGACATTGTCAGCGCCGTTGCACTTCCCGCTCTCGTGTCTCTCTAAATCAGCGTAGACAGGCTCCGCGCACTCAATCCTGAAAGGCCAGCCGCTACTCGACCCTCTACTGGACGACTCACAACCACTGACGTAGGCACTCACGTCGAGCTAAATCGTCCAGTGCCACTCACTAACACCTCAGTGCTACGGATCTGTTTGCGTTCAAGCAGAAGCCAACGCGCGGCGTCGGCTCGACTATTCCTGCGGTCATTGCGTCCTGGCCGACACTGCCGACCGACCTACTTGCCGCATCAATACAGTCGGCCAAAATCGGGGGGCAGCGCCCGCGGCCCGGCGAAGACCTGGACGAAGTCGACCTGACGAACATGGACAGTGTCTTAGCGGTTGCGGACGATGCCGGCAACTTACACTGCTTCCTGGATGGAAGCTACCCGCTTGGAATCGTCGCGATAGGGCCAGACATCGCCTCGATGTCCTTGGCCAAGGACAACGACCTGTTCTTCGCGCATCCACGCTTCACCGAGCCGACGATCACCGCGCTACGGCCGTTCGTCATACGACTGCCCCATTTGCAGCGGAGGGCACTTCGCGACGTAGCGAGGGTGTCCTCATCTGTCCGAGAGTTGGTATGGTACACCATGAGGGTGGTTAAGGACATGCGATCGGCATGGTTCGGCGGCGAAGCTCAAAGTGGGGCGCGTGAACTTGGGCCAAAGTGGATTCGGGCGCTAGAAACGCGAATGAAGGATGAGTTCGGCCGTAAGTGGCCCAAAGAACAAAGTTCGTTCGGTGCACTAACCACAGGGGTGCCTTAGAGGAAGAACCATATGCTATGCTGGATCTGACGAGCCTTCTGGCGACCGGTTGCGCTACAGACGCGTTGGCCGACTATCTGGGCAGCGGAGAGCAAATGACCGAAAGAGTACTGTTCACACTGGACTCTGTGCATCCTCGCTAGCCTAACGCCATAATACCAGGGTATGCAAAAGTGGGAACAGTCCATGATCGAGGCTCTGGTCATGCTTCGTGACTATTCCGAGAAGCGAGTGGCACCGGCGTGCCAACGGCTGCATCTGCTCCTGGAAGAAGCTTATGGCTGGTCGCTTCTGTGAGTACCTTGCGTCCTGTCGTGAGAGCGCTTGATTCGATGGCTCCTCTTAGTCCACAGTACCAACTGTGCGGGATCAATACGGCGCAAGTGAATGCCTGCATGGATTTGGCAGGCCGGGCTGTGTTACTGGCCGGGTGGCTTGCGGCTACCGCGCGCAGGGAATTAGTCCGCTTTACCGAGTTCATGTTCTGGCTTCGATATGGTGTGTGATGTACTCAGCCGAATAATTGACTGGACACTGATGTGCTCCAGAGACAACCCGTCTCAACACGTCGGGTGAAGGTCACCATCACCCACCAGTCCCTAGGCACGACATCCTGGAGGTAAACGACTACCTGATGTCCGGCCTGGTGGTCAGTCCGATCGACCGTTGGTTCATGGGCCCGGTGCCCCAATTCTCTCCACACGATCTAGGGGTGCCAGGTGACTGGGTAGACATGAAGAGCACTGCACTACGGGCACGGAGGGTGCTCAAGGAGCCTCGATTATCCGCCTGGCAATACGTGGGTTCTCCTTTACCGATGTCGTTGCCCGCTGCTCACGCCGTCTGCGCGTGGCCGAGTAGAACATCAAGCAAAAGGACTTGTCCCACCTGGACCGGAATTTAGATTCATTGGTCCAGGAATTAGCTGTACGCTCTCACCGTATATTCCTCGAAGCTGCCAACGCTACTGCACGTTCAGCAGTCCTGCTCTCGAGTGTGATCCCTTCGCGCTTGGTCGACACGACTTTGCTGCGTGCTGTGGAATCGAATTCATCAGCGTTGATACGAGAACGGACCGTGCTGAGGTCAGGGCAGGTGAGCTGAAACGTTTCGTGCGCCGTCACATGCTAAGCGACTCTGCAGGCCGCGAGATACACACAGTTCCTGTTGATACAGCTGCCTCGTGTCAGAGATCGCTCTTACCGTAGGTCCAGAGTCTTAATAGCACGCCGATCGTACTCACATCCACATCTCGGTTGTATCGGACGTGTTGCAGTATGCATTGCTCGGTTACATCACGGAACCGAACGCGTGCAGCAGCTTCCAGCTCAGGTCGAGGTTGCCGTGCTGGAGTGTTGTATCCCGGTGAACGACGCAAGGGATACGAGAATACCCTTCGACCTGCTGGACGCAGAGTTCTTCGATGAGAGCGTTTTCGTTATCGTTTACCGCGAAGCCAATCAGCCCGGTGAGTGCCACGCCGAACCCAAGGCCAACGAAGCTGCGGTGTGGCCACGACTCATGATATCATGCAGGGTTCGCTTCCATTGCGACGGTCGGCTATGGGGATTTAAAATACACGTCGATTGGATTGGAAAGGGTGCTGGCTGACTATGCGCGAGAAACTCTGATCCAGGAGGTGCTCGAGCGATTGGAAGGCGAGCAGGTATGTGCGCGGAGGCGATCTCAGTCAGACTCCGATATGTGCGGATGGCTAACTTCCCATGTCTAGCTAGGCTCAGAGGCCGCTCCGCTCATCCAGACACGACGTCTGGCAGGGTGCAGAGAGGGTAAGGTGACCGTGGCGGTGAACGGTCGGACAGGCCGCCGAGTGGCATGCGTGCTGGACAGCTCAGGGACGGCGCTGGAGATACTGGACATCGAAGGGGAGGAGGAGGAGACGGAGGTGGAGGATATGTCGACGGTGGAGGCGGATGTGTGATTGGAGGGGCGCGGAGGCAGAGAGACCACGATGGCAATGCATGTACGATAGGGAGGAGGGGGACGAAATCAGAAATCAAGTGATGTTTTGAGCGGCGAGCCGGGCTGGCGAATGCGGAGGGAATAATGGGAGCCGCACATGGGCCGTGGATGGGGCGGGGAATAGAGATTGGGTGGACGAAAGCGGCAGGCGGAGGACGCGTGCAGTCCCACGGGGCAGCCGCCCAGGCGAGCGAGCCGGCAGTGTGGATCAGTCCTCCGCTTTCGAGCGTCGGCACCCGGCCCTGTTTCGAAAAATGCGGTTTAGGCTCGCTGATGGGAACCAGGATGAAGAAACATCAACTATAGAAATTGGCGTGACTTTCCGCGGAAAATAGAACGCGTTACCGGGACAAGGACGAGCGAGGACCCTTTCCTCGTGTCCTCCGCCGCCGCCAGTCGGCCATGTCATTTTATATCCCGCTCTGACTCAATCGTTGGTCAATCGTCACGCTCACTGATGCCCCCGAGTCCTTCTCCTCCATCTAAGGCCAGCCCCGACGACAACGCCTCCCGTCTGTCGGAGGCTGCCCTCAGAAAGAAGAAAAATGCCGATGCCCAAGCCGCCTTCCGTGCCCGTCGCGCCAACTACATCGCCACTCTCGAGCAGACAGGTTCGACCAGTCGGTTCTGTATCGCTCTCGGATGCGTGTTCATTGCTCTTTCTTGACATCTAGTCACCAATCTCGAGACGGTCGTGCTCCAACTCCAGGACTCGTGCAAAGAAGCCAAGTCCCAGAACGAGACCCTCCAGCGGGAGGTAGAGCGGTGGAAGCAGTCCTCTCGGCAGCATGAGCGCACGGCGCGGAGGTTGTGGCAGGCGGCGAGGGGCGGGTTGATCGCGAACGGCCAGTCGCACGAATACGGCTCCCTCCACCCGTCATCAGCCATCGGTGCGCCGTCTATGTCTCCCGGACTCATCGCGCACTATGGAGACAACAGCATGCGATATGCGACGAGTAGCGATCAGTCGGTCTCCCTTGGAGGTGCCTTCCAACACGCCGGGATGTCGCAAGACATGCAGCAGCGCTCACCGACGACCTACTCGCACGTCGTCGCCGCTGACGGCTCGGGCGACAGCCGTTCTCAACATATGGATTCACAACGTATGCACAGATATGATCAGTACTATACCATGTCCAGCGGGACCGGTCACGACGGGACGTGGGCACACAGTAATGGGCAGGCGAGTGTATCGCCGAGTGACGTCTTGGATAGTGGAAGCTCGTCACATTCGCCCAGCTACGTCGAATCGCCCACGCTCACGTCTCCGGAGCTCGCGTATCCTCAATATGTCGACGAGAAGACCGACATTCTCGATTCACCCTCCTATGTCTTCAGCAACGCCGACAGCCGATCGATCTCGCCCGCCGTCTCTACTCCTACCTCTACCTCATCCACCTCGTCCATCGCCACTGCGCCTTTTCAATTCACGTTCCAAAGTGAACCGATGATGCAGGATCGTGCCGAATTCGGTTATCGTCGAAGCGGCCCAGGTCCTCAGCTCACGCTTCATGGAGGAACGGCCGACATTACCGTGGCACCTCCGCGACGCGATGGTTCGCGATATGGGGTGCCACCCCGGCTCACCAATCCCCTCACCGACCGCCCCATCACCCAAGCCCTTGCCGCGTACTCCCGTTCAGAGAACGGGTCAGGAGGCAGAGACCGCGACAGTGACAACGAGTCGACATCATACGGCTACCACTCGCGCGGGCGTAGCGAGGCGCCATCTGCTCACGGTTCGCGCTCGCCCTCTCCCGTTCCACCGATATGTGGCACACTAGCGGTGATCAAGGCGCAAGCATTCGGTGCTCTACGGCGGACGCGGACGAAGGGCAAGAGGACCACCGAGTCGGCCGCGCGGGCGGCGGTGGAAGCCCTTGAAGCCCGAGGTATTGAAATGGGCATCGCCGTTGGTTCGAAGCGGCCGCGCCTGTACGACGACAGCGATGCACAGCAGTAGTTCACAGCCTAGATTCTATGATATCCCCGGCCAACATCTGTACGAACACCATCCGATTTTGGGACTCTGTAGATATGTCGCTCTCGACAGTGCTTTAGTTATTGGCTATCGTGTTGCACGTCTTCCGTCCTGTAGAATAAATGTTCCATTGTGTAATATACAACCAAGAAATCTAGGTGGAAGGGGTGTAAGTAATTCTACATCGACGGAGTCTCTTGGGAGTACGACTTTAGACGGCTATTGGCGCAGGCCTCAGGGATCGGGCTGCATTCAATATGCACTGATCTACGGAACCAAATGCCCCGCGGGGCGAGTTCAACTTGATTGATCGTATCGAGTGCCGCGTACATATGGGCACACACCAATCGGCAGGCCATCGCCCTGATCGAAAACGAGTAGGGGGCGAGGAGGCAACAGCGATTCATTTCACAAGCCGGTGGCGGCAGCACAGTAGCGGCGAGGTCAATGTTTTTTGATCCATGAACTCGGGTTACAGTAGTGCCCACAACTTGACCCCGATTGCCTCTACAGTCGACATCAGGCATGGAGGCACCTAGCGGAAGAAGCTGCTTCTCGGCGAAAACGCCTGGGGCCTGACCTGATTCGCTCCGACAATATGACCCTACTCTCCGATTATCAGGAACCTCCGCACGCACGGGATGACTGCATGCAGCACATGGTCCACAGAACGAGAGTTGCCAGTCAAAGTTTGACATTGGACTGTGACGCTTTCGGACACCATGGGAAAACCAAGGGCTGGCCATGAGCTCACCTTACTTCCCAGTAACAAACGAATGGGCGAACGTCGAAAGGACAACGTGCGCGGCGTCGCAGAGCAAAGGCGAGGTGCAAAAGGCGCGCTTTGTACCTCGACATTCTTCGATCATTTGGTAGTCAGGCATGAGTTCCGTCGGCTAGATGACAGCGCTCCGGAACTCCGACGAAAAAGTACTCGACGCGCATGGCTCTACATGGACTTCTCCGTTCTATTAACCCTGGGCACTGCCGGGTCCCAGGTTCCCCTGATCTCGCTAGAAGCCAGGGTGAGTCCACGCATGCTTAACGCTTCTGCATGATCGACACGTACTTCTTGTATTTCTGTGCCCACACGAGGACGCCAGGTGCCACAAAGGTGACGGCTGCGAAGGCAGCCATGACTAGTCCGGTCGCAGTGCGTGACACAGACTCTGCTGACAGGATGGATGACAGGCACAACACGAGCGTGACGGACGTCTGAACAATAGCTGGCCCGGCCTGGAGCATGGGTGTTAGCCGGGATGAATTTGACGGGGCTGGGAACACCATCACCTGGAGGCGTCGACGAAGCACCGGAAACAGTGCAAACAGCTGTACGGATACCAACATCAGGCCGAATACCGAGAGGTCACTCGGCAGTCGAGATGCCAGAACAACCGACGATGATATAGCCGCATTCATCGACAAGACAGACGTCAACCTGCGATGAGCCGCATGCGTCATAAGGTCGGGACACCACATGAAATCGCGGCATGCCTGACCTTTCGCGGAGATGCGCGTCCAGCGGCATAGTAGTGTAATCTGCCAGAAGCGTGTTGAGGACGAAAAGACAGGCCGATAAGGCCCAGATGGAGTCCGACGATGTGGCCGCTGTCAGTGTCCGTAATACCGGGGATACAGACATGAGGGCCAAAAATACTAAGATGGAGGACTTTATGATCTTCGCGCCTGCGGCCCGTCATTCAGTTGAGCGATAGCAAGAGGAGCGTTGTACGTACGGGTAGCATTCGCGGATGCACCACTTGATGTGACACTGCTACTGCAGCAATTGAGGACCTCCCACACGGACCAGCCACCTAGGAACGCGCCGATCGATGCCCATACGAGAGCCCGCGGGTCCAGGCGACGTTCATTGAGGTGCACGAAGATGGAGACGAAAACGACTACAGTTGCGAGATGCTGTGTGATGGCGAAGGAGGACCGCACTAGATACCAGTATGTATATGGCCTGAAGTTCGCTGTAAAACATACGACACGACGTCAAATTAGTCCGTCGCAGAGACACACACAGAAGAACAAACCATTCTTGCTTAATGATGAAAGGAACGACTTGGGAACATAGTTATCTGGGTAGGTTTTCTGCTTCCATAGAACCCGCTCCCATTCGTTCTCCCAGGCAGTTTCGGTCATGCATGTGGACAAGAGGCTGCCAGCTGCCGATACTAAAAAAAGGAGTGAGGGGCCGGGCTCAGCTTCTACAAGTCGTCGGTTATTATGTCGACCTCGCAGGAAAGCCAGAGCTATAGAACAGCAGCCTGAGACCTGCCAGCAAGCATCGTCAGACGTGGTGGATGCCACCGACCACGTCGCGCTTTACTAGGCGCCCACATCTGCAGCTCTGGACTTACGGCATGTGAATTCCGCAAATGCAGCACATAGCGGCAGTGCAGTCACTGCATTATGATCTACTGATGCGAGCATTGAGGCGAAATGCCCGCGAAGTTGAAGCGTATATACACTTTCTGTACTTGATGCTAATGGACAAGCCTGAGACACAGCACATGGCCATGATGGCGTCACCCAGACTAGCTTGCAGGGTTGAGCTGGTGCGATAGACCATTTGTATTATCGCCGACTGGGAAGTCGGGCCTCGTTGCGATGCGTATGATTGTGCCAAGGCAAACGTGAACCTACTCCAGTGGGGCAGTTGTCTCAGAAGGCGAATATTGGCCGACTGCTTCAAACGCTCCAGGCCTTCCTTGAAGAGGAGAGGATGCGACAGCTCCGTACGCAATACCTGAACCTACCCGTGACAGCCCCTTCATAAAGGCTAAGCATCGAGATGGTGAGAATATGGTATGAAAAAACCCTAGCGAGGGTAAGTCGATGCCGTTAGTTCACCCCTACATCAACTAACAGCCCGCACACGCGCTGTGCGCGGACAATATAAGGACCCTGTTATCGGTAGCAGAGGATCCTCGAGGCAAGCCACGTACCAAATTCTTCATATCGAGACATGTGTTCATTGGCTCTCTCAACGAAGACTGCGTATGGGTGAAGTCACCTTACAATGGTCGGTGGACAATCGAGGCATGGTCCATAGCCACTAACGTGCGACTTCGTCGGGTTGTACCAGGCGATGCAGGCCGAGATGCATCCGACGCAGACGGACAAGCGACTTCCATGGCCTATGGTGGTGCATGTCGTCGAGCAACTTCGGTGCACGTATGACGGTCAATATCATATAGAGAGGCCATGAGAACTACAGACTAAGGAGGACACGGATACCGGTGAGGCAAGGTATGTAGTAGATTTAGCAGCGAGGTAATCGAATAGGAGCGGCCACTGCCAACTACTCCCACTGCCAGATCACGGTCAATTTCGACGATGGTGAACCAACAATAGAATCTTATAACTTACCACAAGCCTCTCTTCTTGTCTCGGCTCTGGTACTTTGGGGGCTTTCTTGTTCGCTTCCAGTTTCGCAGCCAATTGCCCTCGGTTGGGATTAGAAGCCTGCGTCCCTCTCGATTGTTCCTTCCGGTTACAAATTGTAGATGAGATGCCCGCACTCTAGACCACGAGTAAGAACGTTACGCACTGCTTGTCGCCGTCTCTCTGCTGCCTCTGCTGCCGCGGTGCGTGGATTAGGCCCCCGTGGGGGTGCAGAATTGCCGGTCTGTCCCTGTTGAACGGGTTCGTCCGCAAGCGTGTGCCCCCCGCCGAGAGCACCGGCGGACTTCGAACAGAGTGTGCCCATGTCGTAGTTCAGAGTCGTTAGATTAAAGTCGCGTGCAAGAAACAGTACAGTATCGAGAATGTCAATGTCCCGCCAGCGGGTGCTGAGCTATCCAAGCTTAGGGAGACTCCCAGGCGCCCCCGAGTACCAGGTTTGAAGCTCTTAGCGCTAAACATAACGCTAAGTATGCATCGCCTGTCAATCGCTTGACACTGGCGGAAAGGGGCAATATTGCGTCCTCCCATGCATGCGCAAGAGCAGTGGGGAGCATGGAACGACAAGGACCACTGATGATGCGAAGCACATTCCGACGTCCTATTAAGCTAGACCCCCAAGCGTTAAGATTACAAGATAAATACATAGGCGCGAGCAAAATCAAGTCCACCAATATCACCAGAGGAAGACAGACGATATCAGTAGTTCGGGTTGTCTGACACAGTGGTATAGTCTTGTCGTCTTATGTCGCGGCGATTACGGTTCCAGAGCTCGCGCACCCTGTTGCTCAGTTCCAACCTAATGTCCTCAGGCTGTCTTTGAGGAACCCACGCCTTCCAACACGCTGTCAGATTCAAAAGCAAGCCAGCAGAACTCCAATTATGCGCACCTCCCACCACCTCCTCCCTGCAGTCCATGGCAAGCCGGTATCCAGGCCTGCCTTGATCATCCTGGCTTTGATCCCGGCACCAAGTAGAAGGCCGAAGACGGTCAGGAGAAATATGGTCACGACCAGTTGGTCTCGGGGAGAATCCCTCTCTACAAGCGACACGGGATGGGTTTTAATGCCGATTGTATACCAGAGATAAGACATGGCTCTCACGGAAACATCTGGCTTCAACATCGCCCTCTTTCCCAGTTGCTGTGTCTGGGTTCGCATCACCAAGTTTTGCATTGGCACATATAGGCAGATTTTGGTTCAGACACCACTGCTTCGTGCATGTCAGGCACGGCTGCTTCGGGTTATCTGGTATCTGCATATGCAGAATTGTGTAGTTCTGAAAGCAGATGCCTAATCCAAATCATTTAGATGCACTCATCTCGATGCAGTAAGGTAATTGGCTGTAATTGGACGCACATTTGCAGAAGTCGGTAGCTTCCCATTTATGGCCCAGAAGAGCATTGACGGAGACCTGGGAGCTGCGTTATAACGCAACTGTGCAATGAATCGCTCAGGATAGCAATGGCACTTACCGCAGAGTAACAAAGGAACAGTAGGAGGTATAACTGACAGGACGCTCGCATGATGGACGTAGCGGGATGAGGCGCGTCGCGCCTGTCACGCTTCAACGACGCGTCCCCTCGTCCTGCCTCAGGCCTTCATCTCGGCGCACTTCCTCTTGCCACACTCTTTTGCTTTACAACGGACCGCTTCTCAGGCGCATATAATTCTGATAATATAGAATCATGTCGGCCGAATTCGAGGACGTTCTCACCAACCAACCGGTCGTAATTGACAATGTCAGTACCGCAGTGTCAACGTACGTCGGAAATACTGGACACTGGTGTTGACACAGTCTTTCTCGTGCTTCAGGGCTCTGGGACAATAAAGGCAGGATTTGCAGGCCAAGATCATCCGAAATGTTTCTTCCCGTCTTTGTGCGTCTTCACGGTTAGGGCCATCCCCCGACCAGCTCGAATGGATCGCTCATTGCGCGTTCTGCGACTTGTCGGACAGTGTCGGTCGGCCAAAGCACATACGTGTTATGGCGGGTGCTCTAGAAGGGGACGTGTTCATCGGTAGGAAGGCGCAGGAGTTCCGTGGGCTGCTCAAAATCAAGTATCCTATGGAGCATGGAATCGTTACGGATTGGGACGACATGGAACGGATATGGAGTTGGGTATACGCTGAAGAGCTTGGCACGCTAAGCGAGGAAGTGCGTCCGCTCTCATGTGCCTTCGTTGTAGCTCGTTCATCGCCCGTCTGCAGCATCCTGTGCTACTCACGGAGGCACCGCTGAACCCTCGGCATAACCGCGACGTCGCCGCACAAATATTCTTCGATACTTTCAATGTCCCAGCTCTTTTCATCTCTGTACAAGCTGTGCTCTCATTGTACGTAGGATATGTCTGCGGCTGAATGCGGCTGAACTCGATACGCCGTTTCGCAGGTATTCGTCAGGGCGAACAACAGGAATCGTGCTAGACTCGGGTGACGGTGTCACACATGCCGTGCCCGTATTTGAGGGATTCTCTATGCCACACGCTATCCGAAGAGTGGACGTAGCAGGAAGGTATGTGATGAATAGCATGCGTATTCGCCAGCTCTGAACATTACGCGCAGGGATGTAACAGATCACCTACAGCTGCTCTTGAGGAAGTCGGGCCACCACCTACACACCACTGCGGAGCGTGAAGTCGTCCGGACTATCAAGGAGAAGTGCTGCTATGTAGCGCTGAACCCTGCCAAAGAGGAGAAGGATTCGCTCGGTCGTAACGAAGAGTTCCGGTTGCCTGACGGCAATACCGTTCAAGTGCGCTCTTTGTCTGACCAACTGTGGCAGAGCACTGACGTGCATCTTAGCTTGGTCCCGAGCGGTTCCGTGCGCCGGAGATCCTCTTCAACCCTGAGCTCATTGGACAGGAGTATGCAGGCGTACACCAGGTCGTCGTCGACGCCATCAACAGAGTAGATCTGGACCTCCGCAAGAGCCTTTTCTCCAACATTGTCCTTAGCGGTGGCAGCACGCTATGTCGCGGTGCGTATACGGAGTTCAATTGCTGACGATGTGACTGATACCGTACCAGGTTTTGGTGACCGTCTACTGAACGAGGTCAAGAAGCTTGCGCTGAAGGACGTCAAGATTAAGATCTACGCACCCCCAGAGCGCAAATACTCCACTTGGATCGGTGGTTCCATCCTGGCGGGTCTCAACACGTTCAAGAAGGTGTGCCAATACTTGACTACCGTCCGACGAGCCCTAATAGTCGAATTGCAGATGTGGGTATCGGCGGAGGAATACCAAGAGGATCCCGACATTATTCATAAGAAGTTGGGCTTCTGAGGTCATTCCCCAGGTTTGCTTTCGGCTCTGTGCTGTCCAGTCTTAGCCATATCCTATGTCCATATATGATACCCCTCATGTAATTTCTGCCTTTCCTCCCGTGCAATTGTGACATACGTCTGCGGGGTATATGCATCGAGGACTCGTTTCTGAAGTCGACTTGGATCGTGAAGATAGCAAGCCCCAGAACAAAACTACTATGGGATCCGCATGCACATAGTATTCATGAGAAAGGAGGTAGCGGGCATACGCAATGGGGTACAGTCGCGGAGAGTTTTGCGGAAGGTGGCCGACAGTGCAATGCAACGATGATAAAAGCATGAATGAAGGACAGTGCGCACGACCCTACTTGCCACCCTTCTTGGGAGGCTCCGCAGCCTTCGACTTTTTCGTGCCGCGGAACTACGAAGAGACAGTCAACATCAGGCAGTTGAAAACAAGAGGTCTCCCTCACCTTCTTCGCACGGTTCTTCCGCTCCTTCCGAAGCTTGCGGTTGGTCTTTGGTGGTGCCGTCATAAGGTTAGACTGCGAGAGGGGTGTGAGATGAGGACATTTGGGAGCGAGCGGCACGAGACGTACTCGAATCAATCGGTACTTGGGCTCGAACTTGCGGTGCGACGCCTCATCGTCGTAAATCAGAGCGAAACCCGTGCTGCGTCCTCCACCAAAGGCCGTCCTGAAGCCGAAGGGGACAACGCGTGCCTTCTCGGCCTTGTACATCTTCGCGAGCTGCTCCGCAAGCTCGTCCTTGGGGACGTTCGCACGCGATGGGTGAAGGACATCCACAACGAACTGACGGCGGGCCAGCAGTCGGTTGGTGATGAACTTGCGTGTCCGAATGGTGATGGGTGCTGCTGTGTCGGCCTGCAGAGAGGGGCACGAGGAGCAGGATGGTCAGTCGGACAAGCTCTCGCCTGGACCGGACGTGTGCATCCAATCCACAAATCTTCAATCCACCGTCTCCTCACCGTCTCCTCGCCAATCCAGCCCCTCAAGCATTACAGCACACGTCCGGCAGCACAGTAGACGGCGTACTCACCATGATTAGTATCCCCGCCTTTTGAATCCCGTTACCTTAGTCGTCGACTGGCTCGGTGAGGACGTCTGTGCGCTCTGCTCGAGGAAGGAGCCAAACAAGGGCAAATAGCGTTAGTGGCCGCGACTGCTCATCCCAGCGCCTAATTGAACCCCGACTGGATTTCGACTGGATCACTTAGTCGTCACCGTCGCGCCTAATTACCCCGCGCAGTGCGCACTGCACAGTTCGCCCGCAGGTCCTCCGCGGCCATACATATTTATTCCGCTTGCTATCTCGTTTCTGTCCGTCTACTGGCCTCTCGATCTGTACACCGCTATGAGTACCAGGACTAACCTCGCTGCGTCCTTTGCCCCCTATGTGAGTCCCGAGATTCCGCCCTTCCTGCGACCTGTTCATGAGTATCGCAGCAACCACCTCCGGACGATCCGTCCTACGCGTCATCATCCAGACAGGCATCGGCTTCTCGACCGTGGTTGCCAAACCTCTCTGCACACCAATCTTTGTCATACCAGTCCGGCGGTGTCCCGACGTTCAATACGTCTCAGTCGGGTGGGGACGATGTAGAGGCGGAGGCTGCGAGCAGCATATGGGAGACACGGTTCGGCATGCGAGTCGATGTGCTTGCAGCCTCTGCATACCTTTTGGGACCAATTTCAGGTGCGCATACATAGTAGATCGGGCGCTGTCCACACTTACCCTAATGTAACACCGCAGCATTGTTGGTGCTTGTCTTGGAGACGCACAATGACTATGTCCGATTCCACGGCAAGTATTTTGTGCCATGGTCGGCATATGTGCTCACTGAATGTTCGACGTCCTTTATAGCATATCAGTCAGCCCTCCTGACGGGGCCTTTGCTATTGCTCCGTATATCTGCCTCGTTACTCCAGTTCCCCTCTATCCTGTGCACGCTCTTCACAATTGTACTGATGGCATTGTGTCTCTACATGATGTAAGTTTCAGCGTTTTCAGTCATTCCCGCTAGCGTGGTCTGACGCGTCTCAGGTGGCGGGCATACATTGATGCTGCTCGAAATGGGCTTGTACGATTCCAACTACCATGGATTGGACCATTAGCGGATCAATGGGTGGCGGAAGAATAACCCCTCCAGCGTACACATAGTTTCTCTCGTATGCACGTAGCGTCTGTGGATGTTTCGGCGCAGAGATCACTTTACATGAACCTTCTGACGCTACCGTTCGGACGCACCGCCTTCGGCGTACTACTGTTGACTTCGACCGGTATGCTCTCAGCAGACTCCATCCATCCATGTCGTCTTGATCATGTGAGATAGATTGGGTAGCGATGCATGCAGTACGATGGCAAATAGAATGATAATACACAACGATGCGAAACGTTAGGACAATGTACACGCGGGCCCAGCCTGGATGATGCATAGTAATGTGAAGACATCAAGAGTCATGTTCGTCGAGCCGCCTCGTCAGAGTGGTACACAAATATCCGCAATCTCAATTCCTGCGGCGCACGCTGTCTGTGCGGCTTGTCCGTCGAGGGCCTTGAGAGCAGGGACTAATGTCTCTAGATCGTTCAGGAGCGCATCCGTCAGGTTCTCCGTAGCGTCAAGGATCTCGTCGACAAGGCACTTGATCTCGTAGACGGCTACAATGGCACAGGTCAGAACAGCATTACCCCAAACGTATCACCACTTACTCGGGCCAAGGATGGGACCTAGGCCTGGGATGCCGTTGACTAGCTGGTACGTGTCGTTGAGGATGTACTTGACCGCGTTGACTGTGTTCTTGAGCATCGTCTCCATGTCACTGGCCTTATCGTAATTCGCCAGTCCCTTGTCGGCAGCGAGGTCTCCGAGAACAGTCTGGAAGCCAAGGAAGTTCTCGTGGAATTCAGAGATAGCAGACATATATTGCTGGTTGAAGTCCGAACTTCGCTCGGCCTCAGGTTGACCTGCAAGGTTATCTGCGACACTCATGAATTTCACCCAGCATCGATGACTGCACGTCCGCCACTCACTGATCGTCTGTGCATTCTGAGTGATCTCGGTGGAGTAGCTGTTCAACATTCCGAAGTTGTTCAAGATGTCCGTGTCGTCTTGACGCTTCTCAGGAGGCGCAGTCGAAGGCATGGCGTCATAATCGGCGATAACATACTTGGTGACACCAGACTGAGTGCCGTTGGCGACGTAAGAGAGGTCATCGTAGACACGAGCTGTGAGATTCGAGCGCTGAACGAGGTCCGTTGGATGAGTCTTCCAGACAGGGATTGGCAGTGGAGAAGCGACGGCAGACGGGGCACGGATCGTAACGTTGGCCAGTGCGACGAGGCAGGTTGCCTGCAAGGCGATACGGAGAAGACGGGTGACGGAAGGCATGGCGAGACGTCCAGACGTAGCGATCTTGGTGGGTTCCGAAGAGAGGAGCACGCGACTGGCGCGGCTGAGACTAAAAGGGGCCTAAGGTAGAGGGGAGGGAGACGAGACCGCGACCGTTTGGGACAAGAGGCGACGAGGGCATGTTCGAGTTGAGGGTCGTTTCTTATACTGCAGCGGGGAGCCCGAACCTTGTTTGACGCCTCTGCAGCTTAGACGTTCCCCGACTGTTCATTGGTCCCCATCGACGCGTCGCGCTCACGTGATGATACCGATCGCGCTGTGGCGTCGGCACAAATAAATGCCCTGTACATAACAGGCGCCATCCTGTGCCAGCCGAGGCTCAGCCACCGCCTCGAAACATTTGATCTCACCATCAACATCTCATGTTGACCGGATGGTCACATCTCCTAGACAAGCGTCGAATCGTAGGCAGTGCATACAGCAACAGTAGTTCTTCTGACAGAAAACATCCGATAAGCAGCAATAACCACAACAGTAGAGAATATGCGCCATGAGTACTGGTACCAGTGTACGTGAGTATCCAAGTATCACGTCAGAAGTCCAGAACCAAACGTCTCCTACAGTAGCGTGTTGGCCGACGAGGGTATCTAGTAAGGAGTAAGGATAGTGATGGGAAATGATTGTGTAATAGTTAGGAGGATTTAAGTAGCGTCACGTTATATACCCAATGTTCCAGAAAAGAGGAGATCTCTCCGCACGACTCTAATCCGTGCTCACTCAGTCTAAAAGGTGTTTAGAGCTTGAGACACGATGCGCCGTCTGTAGACAACTTGTAGCCCTGGGCGCAAGTGTAGACTAAGACAGCATGAGTGAGCAAGTATCAGATCACGAGCAAAGTCTAGGACATACTAGCACAGTGACCCTGCTCGCAGCCAACGTTCCAGACACCCTCAATCGCAGTGCAGTCCTGGCCCTCGCCAGTCGACACGCAACCACCGCAGGACTCGAGCTCAGCCTTCGGGTCAATGCATTCGAAGTCGCCGGTAGGACCAGTGAGGCCAGAGATGGGGCAAGCGTACATGTCATCAGGGCAAGTGAGGACGGAGCGGCGGGCCTTCGCAACAGCGCGCTTGTGAGCAATGTTGTCGCGCTTCTTGCTCGCATTTGCCGACGGCGTAGGGGTCGTGGACGTAGTGGTGCTACCACCTGTGCAGCAAGTGGATGAACCTTCGTTCCAGAACCAGTTACCACCGCACTGAGGCGGAGGGCTGGACGGCGTTTGAGGCTGCTTGGGCAGGCAGCACTCTTTCTCCGGGTGCCAGTACCAACCACTCGTAGGGCACTGGTTCTCGCCCTGGGGCGGGCTCGGAGGATTGGAGATACCGCCCTGAGGCGCACAACATGACTTCGCGTCGTAGCTGGCATGCACACATAAGCCTAGATCAGCCACATTGCATAACGGCCACTTACAAGAACTCGTTGTCCGCACAATCGTCAGACGACGTGGCGAAAACAAACGGGAGGGTGGCGGCCGCAAGGAGGAGGAGGCTAGTGAAGCGGGCCATTGCTAAAGATCGTGGGCTCTACTCTAGGAAACGAGAGACAGGCGAAGAGAAAGGGGGGAAAGAGCAGACTCTTGAAAGGCTACAACGATGGACGACCATGTCTTATATACGGCCATTGTCGCGCCGTGATGAGCGGTGGACCGTACGTGCGCCGAAGACCGCTTACCAGCGCTTGGCGGTCAGGGCGCCTCATGATTGGATCATCCGTCAACGTCCTCGCTAGACCTTTCCATCACGCCGCCGTACGGTTTCTCCACGTTCAAGTGCGAGATTGTGCGGCTGCTCCGTTCAAAGGCAGTGTATTACGACTGTCCCAAGAACATATCTTACAGGCAGTCAATGTCTGACATGATTCTGTCTCAGCAGAGACCTGGCCAGCAGACAAGGCATACCACTTGTCTCGGTGCCGCTCGGTCGGTAACAGGGGGCCCCGAGAGGCGGGCTTCGGCGCCCCCTGGGACTCCTAAGTCTAGTCCGTAGCGACCGTAGGCGTCACACGCATTACCCAATCACGGTCATCTAGAAGCCCCGAGCAGATACCGATTCTCACAGGAGGTCCCTCGAAGCCGTCACCCCCAACGCAAATTTCAATCTGAAACACCCCTCTGAACACCTCCCGAGCGAAGGGAAAACGCGACAAAGGAGCAAATGAAATATTGTCAACGAAACAAAGGAGCTGTACAATACATTCTCATTCTTCATGTCCTGACCATTCCAACCTATTGTACGATGTCTAACGCGGGGCGGCTACTTAAAACCTTAGGCTGCGTGGCCAGTCAATAAAGAGCAATGAGATGGTTGATGAACGGGTACTTACCGCCGACCTCGTGCACTTTCTGCAAGGCACGCAGTGCGAAGAAGCGTACGTCCGCGTCCGAGTCGTTCTTGAGCGCCTCGAGGACAGGCAGCGCTTTCTGCTTTATCACCTCGCGACCGTCCGTAGTGGTTCCAAATGTAGCCGCAAGGACCTCCAGGGCTTTTGCGACATTGAAGCGGATGTTGGGTATCGGGTCATTCGCAAGATGCAACAGGTTGTCCAGGATCTCCGCCCGGACGATATCAAGCGTCAACGACGGTGCGATGACCTGACGAGGAGAGAGGCTAAGTCACTGGCATGTATCTTTCCAATCTGCGACAAGAGTCACGTACAGTGATTGCCTGAACAGTTGTCATCCTGTACAGATAGTTGGGATGCTGTCCCATGCCAACGACCTTCGGTACGATTTGGACCTTCGCCCACTCGACGCCGAATACCTCAGTGAGCTTCTTAAGGTTGACGATTGCCGATTCCCGAATGCTATACACATTGTCACCGAGCCATGACATGCAGAGGTTGCCGAGTTGCTCGTCGAAGAATGATTTGCCCAGCTGCTGTGCGAGCAGAGGAATGTACTCGATGATGGCTTGCCGCACACGCCACGATTTGTCTTCGGCCAGCTCAACGATAGCAGGAAGTAAACTCTCAGACAGTAATTCAATACCGATCACTGCAAGCGATCAATGAGGGATCGCCGCAAAGAAAGAAGTGCATTGACGTACCGGCGTTGACCTGGTCGAGTTTGCTGATGATATTCAGCCGAACCTCAGGGAACTCGTCCTTCAGGAGGTGTAGGAACAGAGGGAGGAGATGTTCGATGGTAGAATCTTTCCCGAGCAGTGGAGCGAGGCCGCTGATCTGGTTTGCCAAAGCTGCGCGGACGTGCTGAGAAGTGTCTTGACAGAGGTCCCGCACGCACGGGACGACCCGAGTCAAGATGACTTCCTTCTCAAGGAGCTTTGAGAACCCTTCGCAATGATCAGTACAGCCACACTCGCGTATATTTGCAACAGACCTGGAATCTGTCCTGCCGCAGCAGTGCGAACCTCGGCTTCGTTGTCTTTAAGTAGTTGTACGTAGTGGCCGATAAGCTCTTCTCGGACGAGTTCTTGTCCCACCGCCTCGGCAAGCTACTGGAAGTCAGTTATGATCGCATGTATGCACGAAAAAGCCACCGACTTCGTTAAAGTGAGACGCCGACATATACCGTACGCGCCAGCTCTTGTCCCCAACTGTCTGCCTGATCTGCTTGAGCAGGTGTTCCTTGACCTCCGCTGGTGAGAATGATTGGGCGATGGCAATGAGATCTTCTACGGTCAATAGACGGACGGAGTCCTGGTCGTCCAGCTGGAGTCTGCGGTAGATCGCAAGACCATCTCCGAGAACATGGGGCTTCGCAAACTTCTTGACCAGCGGCTTGTGACGCACGAACAAGGTCAGAACACTCGTGGTCGGAGCAAGAATGCAAGAGTGAACATACACCGAGCCACTTCGCAGCTGCTCGTCGAACCATCGGCGTGTCGTCCGTGCCCAGTGCCGCAAAGCTTCTCCTCAACTCGTCCTGAACTGGCGAAGAGACCTTGTCGTACACGGGAGGGAAGAGGGCGCATGATGACGTCCTCGATGTAAACCATTCGCCGTGCGAGAGTCGGTTGAGTAGAGGAATGTAGAACTGCTCAATCTGTGCTTGGCTCATGACGGCGGATATTTTGGTGACGGACTCTGCGGCCTGGGGACGTGCGGTGGCACATAAATCAGCACTGCGACGCCGACGAGCAGGCTCGCGCCGTCTCCCAGTGCTCGAAGTTCAGACACACCTTGTCCCGCACAAGCGTCTCTTCGACTGCACAAAGGTTCTCCAGAGGTCCAAGCAAGAGATGTGCATATTCAGCCCCGCCGATGTACTCCTCGAAGTTCCTCCCCAACTCCTCTGCCAACGCTAGCAAAACTTCGTCCTCATCGTCGACAGACTCTTGCAAGAAAGGGATGAGCTCGTCGCGAGCACGGTCAGGGCCTAGGGCAAGCGCGATGGTGGAGATGCGGTGGATGGCATTCAGTCGAAGTTGAACATCCTCCGCACGCAACTCATCCATAAGAATGGCGATCGGGGCAATCTACAAGTGCCACGACACGGTCAGAAGGCACGGCAGAGAATGCGGGGTAGAGGACACACGTCGTCTACTGAGAATCCCGGATCCATGCTTGAGATACTGGCCACGAAGCAATTGAGATTAGTCGAGTATTTCGTAGCGGCCCTCCACTTACAAACAGTCGAGTAGATGCGAGGTGTGGTAGGTGCCAGAGTCAGAGTTGAGCCGACAAGCGTCTCAGAATATTGGAGTTGTCGATTCTCGAAGGTGAGTTGTGATGACCGTATTTGGACGCGCTCGCTGTTATCGCGTGCCAGTGCGTTCACCCTGCCACATCGCGCGCCGGCGCTCGCCACAACATACCCTCATGTTCATTCGGACACATGTATTCATCGTATCGTCTAGCATCCACACTGTGAGACGATGTTGGGCCTCCGATGTGCCCTTTATTCAGCTAACCAGGGTAGGTTGTTGCTTTTATTGCTCAGATCTATTCTGACATGATACCACCGCCGAATGGCCTTCCGTGCTGCAATATGACAGTAACATTGCTCAATTAGTCATGCATAAACGTCACTGCATTTCGATTGTCTAAATATCCCCGTTCTGCCTCTGGACTTCTTACCCCTTAGAAGTCAACATCAGGATAGCGCACAGAAAGTGAATGACAGGATATCATATTTAGCCACTACGAACAAAATCTACACTAGCCCTTCACGAAGAAGGGGAGGTTTCCAAAGATTGTGCGGGTAGCAGAACGCCGAAGCATCTACCCTACGGTGAACGGCTGCTGCCCGGACATCGCAGCCGCGTAGCCCGAAGACTTCTTGAAGTCAGGTATTGGTCGGGAGGCCGGGATGTCTGTAGGATAATAAGGCTCAGTGGTCAGAAAAAATGTGTTGAAAATGAGCAAACGCACCGTGAAGTTTCGAGGATTCACCATCTCTGGCCGGTAACAAGATATATAGCTCCTGATGGAGCATGCCCACGACTGCCAGTCGTTGTACGGGCTGCATCGATATACATTGCGTCTACACGCGCGGAGCGCCTGAGGGCTGCATCCGTATCCCGATAGGGAAGCACGTCTGTGCTAGCTGCTCGCATTGGCAGCGATGTTTTCGGTCGTTGACCTGGCACAACCGCCATTCCCGCCCGTTGACGGAAAACCACCTCTGGGCTCTTCTGCACGTAGGGCAGATTTCGCTGCCATTTCGGCAGGTTACGCGTCACTGTACCACTTCGGTGGTTGACGGTGTTTTGTGGACATTCGGTCGCACGGAGGTTCGCCTTGTAGCAGCCGGTCCTCGTTCGGAGCAGTACACTGACATCGACTCCAGGCCGTAAGACGGTGTGCACGTCAGTACGCGACATCTGAGTCGGACGGACGGTTTCCTGTCGCGAGGGGTCATCGTGGTCCTCGGTGTTTCGCGTCATTTCGCTTGGCGTACAGCTGGGAGAGCAGTATACGCCACGTCGTCACGCCGGCGTTGACGTTGACGTTGAGTACGAGCATTGAGCTTGTAACTCCTATCGAGGCGGCGCGGTTATTCGCACACACCTTCGATCGCATCGACTACATGAAATCCCGGCGCACGTCATAGCGACGCACGACAGCGCAGATAGGCAAAGATGCCCTCGTGTGCCGTATTATGGGGGCGATGTAGCCAAAAGCGATGTGCTTCGTTCGTCCAGGCTGACACTCTGAGACACGCATATGTGGTGCGCATCCAGGCGTCGATAGATGCCTTGCGACATCCTCGTGCACCTGTTTCGGAATGTAGCTGTCAGAACGCTCGTCCTCGGATGAGCAACGAGGTTTCCGTTTCTTTCGGTTCGGCGATGTGCCGACCACGTTTGTGCGGTGCAGTACAGGGTACGAGCATGTCGGCGCGGTCAGGCCAGGTCACGTCCACACACCCAAAGTCCATAAGGACCGTCACTTCGAATCTGTTCAGCGGCGCAGCGGTACGACTGTCGCGACAACACCCTGATTCATGGTCAAGAGCCAATGGTCAAAGAACGACGCATTTATCTGTGCACCTAACTTCTGTTTCGCCGCACCTAGGGCACGCAAGGGGGCCGATAATAGGGTTATTCCATCTCGTACCCCCCGACTCGAAACCGTCGGGTCGACTGCAACTTTTCGCCTGGATTGTGGTGCCGGGTCTGTTCTGCCTGTCCTGCAACATCTAGATTCAGATGGTTGCACGTCAATAGACGCTTATGCATCTGCGAGCCTGCCTCTACAACGGCAGCTTAATCCTCAATGCGCCAAAGAGGCACAGCAATCCCGATAGCTAGGAAGGAATACCCCTAGCCTCATGGATGGCTTCCTGAGAGAGGCACCGGTCTGGACGAAGGTTTCGGGTGACTTCTGTTTGTCTATCTCCGTATTGACGCCTTGCGCCAATGTAAGTATACATCGATTACGACAATGAACAGATGACGCACTTCATGCGCTTCAGCCTGAGTGTGGCGAGGCCAGACGAAGAGCAATGACCGGACGGGGACCAAGGACAATAAGGAGGCGGGCCCGAGCCGTATATATGCTGATGGCTAGGTTTAGGGCAAGCAGCGGATGTCCGAAGCCAGAAAATCGATGAAGGAACCAGACCCAAACTGCCGAGGGTTGCCGAGATTCTAGATTTAGAAATCTGTTTCACACAGGGGCAATAGATAGCAGGCTGCAGTGTACTGATATGTCGCGCAATGAGTGCATCTAGTGTGCATTTAACACGTCTTCCTTGCTTGGCGGGAGGGCTTGCGATGGCATAGTTAGTCCTGTACTGCCAGTAGGCTGAGGCCCCGGGTCGTACTACCGCCACAATCATGGCAGCGCCATGACCGGGACGGCACCTTCATCATCTCGTAGACAGATTTTTATTTTATTTTAAATTCTACATGTTTAGAGCCCTAGCTACTTAAACTAATGCGGGCTAATAATTTTATTGAACGGGCTCATCCTCCTGGAGGGGGTGTACCCCCCAGGGCCAGAGCGTTTCCGGGCGGCAAATACAGGTCACGATCCCTGTACAGCGCCTCTTTGAGTTCCGCGTCTTGCAACTGACTTTGGTCCGCCACATCAGCGACGGCCAGGTCTAGAAGCGCGATAAGCTGCGGCGGTGGCGGGGTGGCTTCTTCACTCCCCAACACGCTACCGTTGATGAAATTGTCTTCGTCATCTGAGTCCTCCCAATTCGAGATCTCAATCTGCTTGGCTTTCCACTCTTCGAGTGTCGCAGCATTCACCTGCCCTGCGTGGTCAGGGTTGCTCGTCCAAGATAAGTGTAGTTCTTGCGCAAAGCGCTCGGACCTGTCATATGAGTTGTCGATCCAATCAACGACAGCTTCGTGTTCCATGTCGAACTGGGCCGCGCCGAAGCCTCGGAACCATTTCTTCATCATTTCCTCCCACTTGCCCTGACGATAGGACGTGTGAGTGGTCAAACGGGCGACATTGAACGATCATTCTTCGCCATTTTGCAGGTCATCCCTAGCCTTGGCCAATATTTCAGACCAGGTGAATGTACCCACCAACGGGTTGATTTTGACAAAATCAACGATATCGCTCGGTTTCCAATTACGCTGGAATCGTGAGTAATATGTAGCCATGTTTTTCTGATGCCACCCAAAGGGGCCGATAAATGGCTTATGAGAGTGCAGCTGGATTCGAATCCAGAATGGGCACTTGAATAGCTGGTGATCTCGGGTATCAAGTTGGTCCCCAAGGCCACATGCACATCTTATCGGTCCTTCCTTCTTAAACCGACGTCAGTATTCCCCGGAAGGGAAATGATTTGTGAGAATGTGCACTACCTGCGCAGCGCGGCTCTTCTCGTGCCATTTTGTCAGTCCTCCTCTCTTCATCAAGAAGTTGGAGTTTTTGACATTCGATGGTTTCAACTCTTTGTGGTACCAGAAGTTATTTCCCAAGTAAGCATTGGGCCATGCAACAATGGAGTCGTCAGGTATACCCCTGACTTTCTTCCATGTCTGTTTTGTGTGGTCAGGGTGTTTGTATTCCGCTGCCCACGCATCTAGCATTTGCTTCCTCACTTTCTGGAGGGTGAATGAGTATGAGGTGATGTCTGCCACTGGGGCATCTTCATCAGTTGTTTCTGAAGCCAGCTTGTCCACTGCTTTGTTCCACTGTATCCCAACATGGGACGGTGTCCACAAGAAGACTATCTGCCGGTCCGGTCTGTCCCGAAGTAGTCTCCCTAGTGCCTCATTTGCCACTACGCCCGCCAATTGGCTGGGTCTGTTGGTTGGCTTGATGCAGCGCTGCAAGTTTCCAATATTGTCACTTGCAAGCACTGTTGTTGTGTCCTCGTCTTGAATGTGTTTCTCAAGGGCTCGTATACCCGCCACTGAGGCCATGACCTCAGCGTCGAAGCTAGTGGAGCATCCAGCACTGAATTTGCCTTCCACTATTTTCTGGTTCTCCCTGGTGATGATCCAGGCCGATCCAGCCTTGGTGTTGTTGAGGTTATCTCGATCAATTTTCGCAGACCCGTCGGTCCACACTATGAGCGTTCAAGAATTGAACATGTGTTGTGTGACTTCCGGCATGCAGGTATTATCTACCCACTTGCAGAAACCATCACTTATCTTTCCGGTTTCTTTGTCCTTCTTTGGAGGAGGTTTATCCAGGTCCTCATTGTTCTTATTGTGCTTATCACAATTAAAGAACTTCCATTGGACCTGACTCTTGAGCTTGTCAATGAGTCTGTCCCCGGGGCGGCATTTAGGATGCAAGGAGACAAACTCCTCTGTGCATTCCATTGCCATTCGTCCATATGCCCTCAAGGGTGTTCTGGAGTTTTTCCTCTTCCCTTCCGGGAATGGGAATGATATGTTATTGGTGTTGATTGTCCAATTATCATTTAAGAGCGCCCTTGTGGGATGTCCTGTTAAACAAGGAGTAGAAAAGGAGTGGCTTCAGTAGTAGAAGGCAACTAC